>JASSUY010012057.1:0-31079 GCA_032466535.1 Forpus xanthops
GCACAAGTCCAGGTAGATGACATCAACTGCTCTACCCCTGTCCATCAGTTCTGTAGCCACATCATAGAAGGCCACCAAATTGGTCAGGCAGGTTTTCCCCCTAGTGAAGCTATGCTGGCTGTCACCAAGCACCTTGTTGTTATTCATGTGCCTCAGCATGCCTTCCAGGTTCCCCCCCTTCCACTTCAAGAAGAAAAAGAAGCAAAACTGGTAAAAGACTCTTTCTTCAATTACTTAATCTGTTTCTTTTTAAAATGCTACTTTATTTAAGTGTACAAGTAAGTTTCAAATAAAAAAATGTTGAGGAACTTGTGTATTATATTTTATTTCCTTTATTATTTGTAAAATAAAGCAATGTTAAACATATGATAAAACTTATGTTAGCAGTTAAATTTACATAAAATAGATAATATCTTTCAATTATTACTTAATTATTGTCACAGTTTCAAAATTCGTGTTAATTTATATTATTTGTACTCTATACTTACAGAGTTTCTTGGATATGAGGTCCATGATTGATGGAAATTGTATTGTAAATTTATATTAGATGGATCTAAATGGCCCTAAGTAGCTCATTTACTTGAAATTAGTCTTGAATTTGCTTTGAATATAATAGATATTTGCATCTACTTGTGCTTCCCTTTTCGACAAGTAGGTTGGAAATTTGAATCCTCCTCACAATTAGAATTTTTCGAGCATCATGCTACAGACTAAGCATAAGTGAAGGAGTGGGTGCATTTATCTTGTATTGCTGCTGGTTTGCTTCATATCAGATTTATAAATATTCATTCTGTTAATGAGATATGCTGTATTTAGACCACTGTATAAAGAGGTGAGTGATCTCAGTTTGAATTTACTATTGCAGTAGCTGCTCTAGATCACATCCTAAGCACTATCTTGCAGGACATTGACGAGTGGGCAGCTCTTGGTACTGTCTGATGATTCTGTTCTGCTTCATAATGTGGTTTATATTCACGGAGCAGGGACTAGGAACAGACGTGTGCTGCATTGCTGCAGCTACTAGCATATAATGTCATTCCTTATTTTGGCTCAGTGAATATTCAAGTACCTTGCAAAAAGGTGGAAGTTACTCAGCAGGAGATATTGGAAACTGCCTCTTCCCCACACTTGGTGACATGGATTCAATCCTTTTAGGAATGGGAAGAAATGCAGACTAGGTTTTCAGTAGAACAACATGAGTGCCCACATCAAGTGCTCTGTTGTCCACCATCAACTCTTGAGATATTGTAGTGAGTGACCATGTCCGCCCATTTCTGTTGTTATCTTTTGCTATAGATTCCTCAAGCAGTAAATAATTAATTTTATTAGTCTTATTATTGTTTGGGGAAAAACTACGAATGACCTGAAGCTCCAAGGTTCTCTGAAAGTTCATAAACATGCTCACAAATGCTGTAATGAGGAAGCTAATTTCTAAGGAAGTGGGGTTTTACGTGCAGCTGAAGCAGATAAAGGTTAGGTGATCTTGAGGTTGTGAATAAAATGAGATAAAAGGAAGAAGCTGGCAAAATAAGGTTATTTATGCAAATTACAGTTCTACTATTTTGTAGTGTACTTGGGTCTGCTTCTTATTTCCTGTGACAGAGACTAAAATTTGTCTTTTTTCTCCCCTCTGTTCTCAGTCTTATCTTCTCCCTCTCATCTTTGTACTTTGCTTATAAAGTTTTATACCCTCCTAGGCTTTCCTGTCATTCTGTTTACTTCTTGTGAAATAGGTTTCTGTGGGTTTATTTGAAAAGTCAGTTCCTTCTGTAACTACAGTAGCATAGCAATAATCTCCTTTAATGGGAATTTATAGTATTCAAATACTCTTGTAATTTTTTTAACCAGCCTTTATATCCAGATTATAGCAGAATTTCTGCTAATGCCTTTGTATTACCAATTGAGCTTGCTTCAGTCAGCTGTAGTTTGTTTATCCCTGTAATTGCACCCTTTTTGTAAAACCTCATTATTTTGTAGCTTTGTCCTCATGATAATCATACTCTTTTCTTGAATTTCTGAAATATTAATGACTGTTGTTTGTCTGAAACAATTTGTGCAGGGTGTCACAGTTGCCACAAAGGCATTACTAAAATGTAAAACCATTCATGCTGTTAATATTATATATGATCTAAACAATAAACTTAGGTTCTACATTTAAGTTCTATTTCTGTAAGTTTTGTTTCTGTGTTATATTCATTTGAAGTTTCCTCTAGTAGCCAGCACTCCAGAGATTGGTAACTGAGGCTGCTCACATCATTTCAGATAATGACAGCGAGTTTGTCTTCCTTATTTAACACATTTTTGTCCATGAAGATATTTCTAGGGAACTTCATCTGATGTAGAAACCTAAAAGTAGAAGACCATTTGAATGTCTGTAATGAGTTCAAGAATGTATTTTAGTCCTTACAAAACAGTATTCAACCTATCAATAGAATTTGTGTTTAGTGTTCATTGATTTCCACTAAGTTTTGCCTTTGCAAATTAAGTTCTGCTACCAGATGTAGTTTCTCATATCTCTTCATATGGAACATGTAAACACATGCATTGCTACAATGGGGTCTTAATCTCAGTTCCACAGAATTCAAAAGTAGCCTTGTTTTTATACTTTGGGCAAAAGCTGCATGTGTTTCTTTTTCTTTGTGAAATGTAGATGCTAGCATGCTGTGGTTATATAGTATTTGTAGGCTGTGTAGCACAGCAAAGCTAATGTTGCTGTGGAAAACTAACTTCTGATTTTTTTTGCCTTCCGTAATATTTAGTTAACGTTCTTTAATTTTTCCCCTTGATGTACCTGGTGATGTTGACATCATGTCAAGTCTCTGAAAATCATTCAGGTCACGGTCTATATCTTTCTGGTTTTCCTGAAAAGCTTCCAGCGTTCTTTTGGGAATTGTAAAAATTGTAGGTTTGAATTTTACACCTGATATGTGTTAAGTTTATCATCAGTAGCAGATCCACCATCTATTTCATCTGGGTCTGACAGGTTATATATGTAGCTGCTTCTCATTCAATGTCACAAGCTTCTGCTGTTCTATGCTATTTTAATGTACACAGACTTTTTACTACCTTCATCATCCTAGAGGCTGAGTATCTAGCATCTCTTATTTTTTATTCTTTCCTTCATTATGTTTTCATGGGGTAAATAGTATGCAAGGTATAGTGTATTCCTTGGGTAAGGTTTTTGTTAACACATACAGATTTATTTATAGATACATACATGTATACATACAGAAATGGTACAGTTCATTTTTCCTCTCTTGCTCATGGTAGAGCTGACAACTTCCTGAAACAGCTGAGGGATCACCTCCTCAAAACTTCATAGCATTAGGAGGAAGAAGACAGAAAGTCTGAAAGAAGAAGATGCATCCTCTTGCTGCCCATCAAAACTTTTCTGTTCTAAATCTCTTCTTTACGTACAACTGTGCATTTATTTTTTGAACAATGAAATTGAAGCTGGTTTATGCTCTAAAGTACATTCAGCAATGTGGACTATGCATGAAGCACAGCTTTGAGAATTTTAGCAGCATTGTTCAAAATTCACTTCTGCCTCCCATTTTTTAGTGTTGCATCAGTTAGCTAGGATGGAGACAGTACTGATGTAACTGAGTCACTAGGTCTGTTTTCCATCACTACTTCAAAGTCTTTGTGATACTTAAGTGGTTGCAGAGGATGCTGTAAAATGGTTTTCTTGTTACTGTTGCTGGTGATGAACATTTGAATTGGAGAAAAATCTGTCTAAGGTACAGCAGGTGGTTGATTTTTTGCACTCTGTTTGCAGTACTTTAATAAATTTAAACTCATTTTCTAGGAAAATTCTGCATCAATAGAATTATTTATATCTGCTGCTGTTGGATACCTTTGAGAGGGTATGATTCAGGCTAGCATGTAGTCAAGGAATGGTTGCTGCGAGGTAGTCAGCAATGAATATGGAGCATTTGAATTGACAGTTGTCAACAAGATCACTAAAGTCTGATTCATTTATTTGGGTCTTTCTTCTCCCTGGAGCATGTTTAATCATCAGGGTGCTATTTACACTTTCAGTTTTATTGGTCATGCTACATAAAGCAGCCACAGCAGCAGCTGGGGAAGATTTAGATTTCAAAATGGGGAGAATGACAGGTGACTAGGGATAGTTGAACAAAACAGGTGACTATAAGTGTATAAAGTACTTGAAGCTGGTGCAGCTTGACAGCAATCTCTTTTGGATAAGCAAGTTGTTATCAAAGTTGCAGGAGTACTAATCGTCATGCTTTCACATGCAGAAGGTCTTTTCTTCATGGCTGAGCTGCTGTTTTAACACACATGAGAACTAAGAGGGCAACCAGCAAGGGTCTGTCCATATAATAATTTTGATTAAATTCCAGCATCAGGCTCCCTGTAAGTCCATGAAAGCTATAATTATATTTATAAAAAAAAAGATTAATTTTGTGTTTTTTACTTTCTTTGGGATATTTTCGACTTACATTTTGGCTTAATTTTCTCCACTGTACTTTTTACAGGTCTACATGTTCTGAGACAATGATACAGATAGCCACTGCAACTGCAATGTGTAGATTGGTGATATATGTTACCATGGTAAATCATTGGGCCTTAATACAGGTTGCAATTTTCTGCAGTGGGCATTAATAATTAAAAAGTACATTGCTCTTCTGAGAATCAGACTGGGTTATCAGTGCCAAGTGTTGAATCAAACCAACTAGCCAAGTGTTAGAAAATTATCCTTGGAAGTTATATATGCTATCACTTTGTCAAGCCTGACAGAGAAGTCATTTATTCAGCCATGATTATGACAGCAACTTCTCTTTAATTTCTTTCCTTCACTATGCGCACCTCTTGCAACCTAAATTCTCTGGTGATGTTTTCTAAAATGCACTGACTCTTGATTAGATTTCACTGGCCTAAGGACAAAAACAACCCATTCCTTTTCCCCAAAACATGTTTCCCTTTCTATTCATGCATGGCTTTTACTACTTGCTCAGCCTCTGGGACACTAGATGCATCGCCATCTTGGCATTTCTTATTTCAGACACTGTAGGTTGTAGGACGTTTTTTAGTAGTGGTTATTTACTGTGAATCTTTTTGTGGGGTGATTTTGTGGGGTGATTAGGTTTTCTCTCCCAGCTATGTAGACAGGTGAATGTGGCACAGCTAGAAAGCCCAGCAACAAACTGATGAAGTTGCTGCGGGTTTCGGTATATAAACTTTCAGTAAGGATATTGATCGATAGGTGGCATACAATTTTGCAGATGTAACTGCCCTAGCTTGTGTTTTCTCAAGTGAAAAGAGAAGTAGCAGATCAGAGAATGGAGACTTCCTCTGTAATATCATAGCATTTAGAATAACACAAGTTCCATTCCTAGATGGATGTTATTTGATAGTGTGTTTAATGAGCATCTAGTTAAGTATGAGCATCTGCCTGAAGTAATTTTAAAAGCCATTTGTAAGGCTTTTCTCTCCGTTTGCAGGACTTTCAGTTAAATCTTGCTCACAAATTCATTGGGTACTGATCTCTGTGACCATGTCAGAATTACCCTTTTCAAACAAACATGGTCTATTTGTATTGTGAAATTTATCGATGGCATTTCTTTGTGGAATGCTGACAACTTGCATATCACATAAGGGTATAGATTTGTATTAAAAGTGGTACATAAGCTCAGCTTTTCATCCTTCCTTCCTTGCTTATTGTTTTGAGAGGGCTTTAGCGGATCAGGGAGAGAAGCCAAGTTGTTTTTCACTGCTGTCCTGGTAAGTTGTTATAGGACCTGAACAATAAAACTGCTTTATTTTATGATTCTTTTTCTGGAACAGTTTTGGTAAAATTGATGTAATAATTGCTTTATTTGTCGTATGTTAAAAAAGCCTAAGAAAATAACTAAAATATTTTCCACCAAGGGTATTGTCATTTGTTTAGCTTTTTAAAGCATTTCAGAGTCTTTCCCTCCTAAAGCTATCTCTCTGTAAATAAGATTCATGGTTAGCTGAATTTATTATGGTAAAAGGGTATTTAGTTCTGCTTGTTTAGCTATTGTGAAGAGAAAAATAAACAATATCAGTTCACTAAGAGAAGAAATCTTAGTAAAAGATAATCTTTGTTTTGTTTGCTGACAAATATTTGTTAATTTTCATTTGGATGCTTGTTTATATTTCTCTTTGTTAGCAAATGGACATTCAGACTTTAAAAGACACCCCCTCAAAGGCATTAAGTACCAGGTTGCTATTTGTTTTCACAGGAAACTGAGAATCTAAATAAATGTGAAGATCTAGTACTCAAGTACTGAATGGCTGGGTTGGAGGGAGAAATGCTGACAAGAAAACTTGATGGAAGCAGTGCTGATTTATTCCCTCTAGATTAAATGAGACAGTTGATAATGTAATCCTTTGCTACTAGGTGAACTCACCGATTCCTTCTCTCTGGAATAGAGAAGGAATTCTCCTGCTCCCAATAAAAGGAAAAAATTGAAAAACAGTTATGATTTCTGACATTTGTGTGCCCCCAAAATAAATTCAGTTATCTGAAAATTCTCTTTGTTGTATGGAGTAGAGGCTATGTACCTGCATACATGAATACTTATGCACACAAGTGGTTTATTTGTGTGGAAAAATTTTGATTTAGTTTAGCAGCTTTTATTCTATAGATAATCTCACATTTTTCCAGGCATGTGCTTGGTTGGCAAGGGAAGGAAAGGGTGATAGTGAACGATAGTGATTGAGGGTCTGAAAGTGGCTGTAAAGTTTACCTTGGGATCCTACTGGTCACCTGGCTTGGAGCTGTAGATGGTACCTAAATTGGTGCAGCTTGTATCCAGGGAGCTGGATACAGGCTGCACTTACAGCGAGCTGTTATCAGAATAGCAGTGCAGAATTTATGTGAAAAACTAACCCATTCAGCTGATTACTGTGTTTTTCAAGGCAGAGTTGCTGTGTTCCCAGGTCATTTGTTGAGCTGGGAAAAAGAAGAATAAATATCTTCCAAAAGTATACACAAAACTAGATTTCGGTTTCCCATGGAAAGAAATTTAAGTATGCCTCTAGATGAGAATTTCAGCTGAAGTTTGTGCTTCATTTAGAAGAAAACATAGACAACACAATAGACACATACCTTGTTAAATGCTTTGATTGCTCTAGTGCAGCCAAGAGTATGTTGATGAAAACACTTCATTACAGGATTCTATTGCAAAAAGAGGTTTTGCCTGAACTCCAGAATTGACACAAGCCCAATGTACCTTATTCTGAATGCTGGTACAAATTGAAAAATATATATTGCTAGAAGTGGCAGTTCTAGCTCTATGTTCAGTCCCAAGTCTTTCAGTAACTAACTTTCAGAGTGTTTACTTGTCTCCTTTCCTTTCAGATGTAGAAACATGTGACTGTCTTAGATTGCTGCAATCAAGGCTATCCTGGAGCATCACATTTCCAACCAGCCCTTCCCTGTTGGTGAGGATGATGTCAAGCATGGCACCTCTCCTCGTCGGCTCCTATATTACTTGCAGAAGGAAGTTGTCTTCCGCACAACTGAGGAACTTCTTGGATTGCTCCATCGCTGACAGTGTTCAAGGCCGGGTTGGACATAGCCTTGGGTGGCATGGTTTAGTGGGAGGTGTGCAGGGGATATGGAACAATGCAACGACGATCAATGTGATCAAATGCTGAACACTTTATTGCACACAAGCATGCCTTTTATAGAAAAGTTTCACAACACTAGAGAACACTAGAACATTCTATAACACTTGATTGGTTAGCTCCACTCAGCTGAGTGCTAACAACAGTTCAATGATTGGCTGTAGTTTCGAGTGTCCATAAATGTCCATAGTGCCAGGCTAGCTTGCTCTTCATGTCAGCACACACTCGTCCTCTGTTAACCCTTTCATACCTGCAAAACCTTACAAAGCCTTTTTCTCTCTACTCGAATGAAGCTAAGTCAAAGGCTGGATTGCTCACATATCCGTTAACTGAAAGGAATGCTTCCACAGAGGTGTCCCTGCTCATAGCAGGGGGGTTGGAACTAGATGATCTTAAGGTCCTTTCCAACCCTAACTATTCTATGATTCTATGAAATGTAAGTTTCTGTTTCTTTGTCTGTGATATATTTTCCCCAGCAGTAACTACCAGAGCCTCAGCATGTCTGTATCCCATGAAGAAAGCAATGGCATAATAGTAGGACCTTAATTTAAGATTCTCTGGCTAACTAATATTTCTACCGAATTCATACTAGCCTTACCTGCAAGACTGACTTTTCCTGGGGAAGAGCAACTCCATGTGACAGTGTATGCAGGGGGCCATCCAGCTGAAAATCACCTTGTCAGAAATAGACATAGGGGTTCTGGTGGGGACCTTGAGAGTCTTGGGATTCTGGTGGACAGAAGGTTGAATACAGGCCAGCAAAGAGCCCTTGCAGAAAAAGAGGCAAATGGTATCCTTGGCTTCATTAAATAAAATACTGCCAGCAGGCTGAGAAAGGTGATCCTTCTGCTCCACTTAGCACTGGTGAGGCCACACCTGGAGTACTGTGTACAGTTCTGGGCTCCTCAGTATAAAAGAGACATGGACATACTGAAGAGTTCAACAAAATACTACAAGGATGGTTAAGGGACAAGAACACCTCAAGTATGAGGAAAGGCTGAGGCAGCTGAGACCATTCGGCCTAGAGAAGAGAGGACTCAGGTATTTTATCAATATATATATAAATACTCTAAGGTATTATATAGGGTTCAAAGAGGGCAGAGACAAGTTCTTTCCAGTGGTACCCAGTGACAGGACCTGAGGCAAAGGGATAATACTGAAATAGTGGAGATTCCTCTGGACATTAGCATTTACTAATATCCAGAGGAGCATGTATTTTTTACTGTAATGATGACTGAATACTGGAATAGGTTGCCTGGGGATGTTGCGGAGTCTCCATCTGTTTATACATAGTCCTGGACAGCCCATTATAGGTGGCCCTTCTTGAACAAGGGAGCTGCGAGAGGTGACTTCCAGATGTCGCTTCCAACCTCAGCCATTCAATGATTCTGTGATTCATGTCTTCAGAAAAACTGACCTTTTTGTTCCATCTTGTTTTCCCTTCAGTCTGCAAATAGTGTCAGAAGCCTTCTTGTTTCAGTTAATATCAAATGTGCATGATAGCTATTTTTCGTTATTAACTTAGATACTGCCTAGAGGTTGCAGCTGCTAAAATTGTACTGAAGTGTTAATGTTGCTTCAGGGTTTTGTCAGGAACAGCTGGTATATTTATAGAGTTTCATATGGATTTATTGCCAAGAAACATTTTGCCACTGAAATTTATTCTTTTTAATGGCAAGCTAATTTGCCAAACTTTGTAGAATATGCACTAACATTTTTTTGTTGTTGTTTTTTTATGTTTTTTTTTTGTTTTTATTAGTGAGCTAATAAAGTTAGCTGTGTCAGTCAGTGGTAAGACAGAAGTCCAGGATATGTGAACATTTAGTGTGGTACTGGGAGCTGAAGAATATTATGCCTTTGGTCAGGAATGTGCCTTAAAATCCACCAGTTTGGGGGGTTCTGATAAATGAAATCAAAGCAATAAAGTTTGTTTACTTGTCTGTGTAAAAAAGTGGTTCTTTTTTAACCCAATCTTTCTATAGACTACATTGGGAAAACTCTCAAAGCATTTTTTTCCTGGATATAAATACATGACTCTGTGTTTTGAACAAGTACTACTTTTCATGTCATGTAAAATTCAACATGTGCCAACTTGCTGTTCTTTCTTTGATTTCTCTGATTTTGCCAAAAATAAGAATTGTTTTGTATAAAACTACCATCAACTGGGATAATTTTGACATATACTCCTTTCTTTCTAGCATAAGCTCAATATGTTGCTCTCACTGGGACCACCAACTGATGTCTTGTTCAGTTTTGTTTGTTATTTTTAATTGCAATATTCTCTCACTTTTCCATAGATTAGGATGCTATGTAAATACGTATTGAATTGTTAGAAGAATTGACTTGAGGCTTGTCACCTTTGTAGGCAAAATAAAGTGATGGAAAACCATGGAATCAATAGATACAAATTTTTTGCTAGGTAGGTAAGGTTTTGCCAAAGAGAAAAACCTCTTATGCCTTGACATTTTATGCCACACCATTGCTACCTTTCAGTACCATGTTGCAAAGAATGGGCTCTTAGGGGAGCAGGCAATTCCTGTAACTCCATCCCACAATTCTCCTAGTTCAACATTTAGACAAGACAAAACCTAGCAAAGATTAAAGCAAAGTCTATTATTTTCATTACAAGGCAACTACCTATTTGGCTTATGCCCAAAGCTGTTGATGCTTGTCAGCAATGGCTGGTGATGACAATGTTGGAGAAAAACAGCAGGACACCTAGGGATTGCTGTCCCAGCCCTACCCAGAACAAAGCTACAAGGCTGCAAACAAATGGACCACTTACAGCTAATGTTAATAGATTCAGCTGAATGAGGAGAGGGTAGAATCAGTATTACCAGCTGGAAGTGCTCAAGAGCTGTCTAAATTCTGACATTCTTTCAAACCATGACTTCTGTTTCATTGAAAAAATCTTTTAAAAATAGAAGCCTATAAAATTTACTTTATGAGCTTTCTCTGTGACTGTGGCAGCTAAAAATAATAGATCCTAGAGCTAGGGCTTTAAGAAGACACATAAAATATTGAGACACTTTTACAGAGCTGAAGCAATCACTTCAGAGTTAAACAGAGACATCACCACTCTCTTTTCATGGTTAGGATAGCAGCCTGGAATCTGTTGTAATTTAAACTGAAGTTTTACTGCCAGAGGGTATTGGGAAATATTGCTCTGGGACAGAGAGTGACATTTCCCATTGTGACAGGGAGTGTCCTGGTATCTCCTGTCAGTTCGTGTAAGAACTATCAGTGTTGTAATGTGATTTTAATGTGTACAAGCAATGCTTGTTGACTCTTGTTTATGTTTAAATCCATAACTGGCATGAGTCTTTTCATTCATCCCTCCATTGTTAGTTTAGCCTAATGAAGCAGTCAAGCAAGTTCTCCTCACTGGAGCTTTAAAATCAGAGGAACTTTAAAAAGCATTGCTTATCTGAAGCAGTATGATAAATGTGAAAACCTTCCCTATGCTTGAACTGGGAAGCCTTCATAGGTGTAGAAATGTTGCTTTTGCTTTAAAAGGAGACTGATGTAAGGCTTATGCCTACACTCCCTCTGATGGAATCAAACTGGAGATAAGGTGGTAAAATATTCCTCTTACCCTCAAAACCATCTAGTTTCACTTTGCCCCCTCCTTTCCCCTCTTCTAATTGCATTTTCTGTCTCCTGGCTGCAGAAGCACTAATGACCCATGGAGAGAGTGGGAGATGTGCTTAAGCCTTTATGAGGTCACAACTCCAGAAAAGAGCAATTAATTAAATAAATTGAATAAATGAAGGACTGAAAATGCTGGAACAGACATCCTCTGGGCCAACCAGCACAGGGAATAGAATGCAAACTCATTTGGAAAAAGCAGAGGTTTCCAAAATGTTGCTGCTCCTTCCAAAATATTTCTCAAAGGGAAATATTAGTGAAGGGAAAGGGATACTTGGGTATGATCTGGGGGAAGAAAGAGGCTGAAGGTTTGTTGCAATAGTTAGACCTTTCTTTGCAGTGAAATAACATTTCTTGTTTTAACCTGCTGCCTTTGATGCTGCTGAATGTTAATTGCTCTCAAGGCTTGGAAGAAGGTGTTCTTCAGTGATCCCATGCACCCTCCTGGTTCTCACACCAGATTGCTGTAAGCTATATTTATGCTTCCCAGAGGGTTTGACATGTCTATAAGGCTTAAAAGAAAGTCAGAATCACACGGCAAAGAAGCAATATTATGAGATAATTGCTGGTGTGTAGCTTAAGTCTTATGGCATGAAAAAATAAAGATGAAATATAGGCAGGATCTGAGCTGTACAAGAGGTGCTGGGGAACTTGAGTTTGTCACAAGGAGTGAGAAATCAGCATAGTTTGCATAAAAGATAAGGGACAACACCATAAAAGGAAGACCTGAAGAATGGAGATTGAGAGTTGACCATGGAAAAATTACTATGGCTCTAGAAGGAGATGACTTCACAATTTCATTTTCTTAATGAGAAAATGGAAAACTTAATGGAAAAACTGAGGCAGAGAAGGTGTCTTGATGCAGATGCCACCACAAGCTAGCTTCAGAAGCAAAATAATTTCCATTGTGAGCCTCCAGGAAATAAAACAGAGGTTTAATTTCCATCTGGAGATATTTGAATTTAGATAAATGGTTCAAAATTATACTTGGAACCTGAGAGCTTAGTCCAGTGCTTGAGATGTCTCCTCTCATGAAACTTTGTGAGCACTCCAAAAGTGCCAATTGGAATGGTTGGTCTTTCTGTCACTTTGTTGGACTAGAAAGCAGAAAAAAGGATTGGGACAGAGTAAGGGATTTTTTTTTTTTTTAAATACAGGGAAAATTCCATTTTTTCATTCAAACAAAACAAGTATATGTTTTGATAAAGAAAAAAAATGTAAACATTTTCCTCAATTATAACAAGAAGTACAGGCAAAGAGGTTTTGCACAGAATATTCATGAGAACCTTATGCCAGCTGAATTGTTGCACTTGAATGCATTTATTTTGCAGTCTCAAAATAACTGAAGATTTTGTACACCCGCTTGGATAAGAGGCCAAGAGAATAACATTTCTAGAACTGAAAAAGCAGAAACTTTTTATGTTTTCTTTTAATTCTTATCGAGCTGATTTTAGCACCTGTGTATTAGATTAAAAGCCGAAACACAAAACAAAACAACAATATAAAAACCAACAAAGCCCAAACCCAATTCTGCAGCTCAAAACCAGACAGTTTGCTGACCATTCTGTATGTTGAAATACACTCTGTTTTCTGTAACCTCTGGCTAACAACCCTTAGTTAACTTTTTGTTCTGAAACTAAGGCTTATGAACATCAGGTGCTATGAAGCCCATTGAACAGTGTTTTTGGCAAACGGGCTTTAAAGTCTTCTTTTCTGTGCAGTAGAAGACATGGTGCTTGTGATGACAAGAGAGATACCACTAAGGAGCCAAGTAGTATAATAGCGATAGTGTGTGTGGTATATATTGATTTTTCTTATGGCTTTTTCTGTATGCTATTGCACACTGTATTTCTTTTTTCTGTTGTAACATTAGTTTTCTTACCTTTCTGGGTTTGAAGAAAAGCTTGCAATCTTATAGTCAGAGACCAGACCAAGAATCTGAATTTTGGGGGTGAGAATGAGAAATGATAGGTCCTTAGTGCAGGGTGGAAGCCTGCTTTGTTTCTTCTAGACCTAAACAAAAGACTGAGTGAATGATATTTTTATCTCCATTAAATAATTTCTTAAAAAAGGTAGGGCAGGAAAGAATGCATTTTAATTAATTTAAGAGGAAAGAATGTTTAATTTTTAATTTTTTTTTTTTTTTACATTTTGTGTTGCATTTTATGGTTGATGGTTGAAATATATAAATACATTATTTATTGTTGTTATTTTGTGACTTTGTTATTTAGTTATTTTATTATCATTACTGTTATTACTGCTACAGGGTTTTTTCAGCCTTGAACTGACTATAGCTACGTGGTTACATGATCTCCAGCAACAAATCAGAAAGAGGTGGAAACATCCAGCAGGAATAAAGGAGCAAACAAAACAAGACTTGGCTTGGAAGAAGCTTTAGACGTGCAGCTTAAGGCAGTGAAACTAATTCTGTAGTTCTTCCCTCTATATATTTAAAAGAGAGAACAGGTATTTACTCAAGCTGTTTTCACTGTTAAGATAGAGACTTCTGCAAACATGATTCTGAATCATTGAAGTGTGGACCAGATTTCCTAATTAAGAGGCAGACATAAAGAAGGGAAAGTTTACAGTGAAAGCCAATGAGAATGAATTAGTTAATAATGAATTTCATACAGACTTGGTGAAAACAGTTTTCTCCCTTTTACTTCTGCAGTTATAACAATCTACTTTTATATTGAAAATGCTAATGGAAGAAAAATACATTGCTCAACAGAAAACTTTATCTGGTTACTAGATAATTGGCTAGGAAAAGAATTGTATGCAAAAAAATTGTTTGATTATCAAAATCTGATGTTCTATCTTTTACATAAATACTTGGCAAGAACTTAACTGTGTATCTCTGCTGAGAAACATAGCGCAACTAACTTCTTCAGAGTCCTGTGATGCAGAACAGAAATTCTTTCTTGCTCTCAACTCTTAGATATTATGTGAAGACTGGTCAAGTCCTAAACATAATGCAAGTGGACAGATTTAAAGAATATAACATGATTTTATTTTAGTACCTTTCATTTCTCCATTTCACAAAAGCACTTTTGAAAGCAAGAAACTAAACCCTTGTCCTTGAGTCACTATGTGTCTTGAAATGAAGCATCTTTTTGCACTCAGCCATAGACTGAAGGAAAACTTGAGTACAAGAATAAAATTAGGGCCAGAGAATCAGTTGGGAATTTAACAATTCACTGTGTCTAATCTGTAGGTGTTCTTGCAAAAATGGCCCACTATCTGTGATATTAACTTTATTGAGATTCTGAAATGTTTTGATGCATTTTACCTTTATTATTTTTATAGCCCTTGAATTTTTAGGAGTTGGCCAACACTGGAAGCATCAAGATACCTTGAGAGATGCTGCTGTTGAGAAATTTCCAGCTGGAGCAGAAGTGTTGAGAATTTTGAAAGACAAGCGATTCTTGCATTAAATCTACTCCCATTTGCAGACTTCAGCAGTCTGAATTTCATTTGTTGCTGCCTGAGTCAGGAGTAGTGCTACTGAAATCAGTAGGTATAACACAGGGTTCAAACAGTGTGAGTGAAATCTAAATCCAGACTTCAAAAGGTTGGATAATCTTTTTTTAGAGATAATTAAAAATTCAATGTGTTTACCTAAACTGAAATAAATGCAAAAGTTTGTAAAGTTTTTTCTGTTATATAGAGAGCTCTGTTTCATGAGATAAAAAGCTAGAAAAAATATGTTTTATACATAATAATAATAATAAAAAACCAAACTTGAGGAAATTAGATTCTTTTATTTTTGAGCTGTCGTTTCTGCCTGGAGAAGTACAAAGTTGAGTTAAGTTAATCTAATTTGTTGTTGGTTCTTGGTGGTCTGAATATGTTTTACAGCAATTTTCCAGAGTGAATATAGAATCTGATCACAGTTAGGAAATATTCTGTTTTTTCATTAGCAAACCATCACAAAAAATATAGAACCATAGTGTATCTATGAACTCATAAGTGTTGTTACCCCATGTACAGGCACTGGATGTGGAGTAGTCAAGTCATTAAGGCTGACTAAGGATCTCACCTTATCTTAGCTGCTTGTCAAATTGCAATTTTTTCTTCAATTTGCTCCTATAAGACTTCTTTTTATGATAAGCTACCTTCATGACCAACTTTATTCTCTTTCCCAGTTGCCAAAACGATGTAGGAATTCCATTAAGATGCAGGAATGATCAAAATAACCTGGTTTTATATCCTCTGCATTTGAGGTCAGGACTATTTGAAGTACCCTAGATCATATTCTTCTGGGAATCTGATGCAGATATAGATGTCATTTCAAGCTGATGGGTCTGTTCTGGGTAGTTCTACATTGTCTGGACTCTACTCAGAACTCAGGTAGAACATTGATTTGCTTAAGTGATGTCACGCTGGTACAAATATTCCATTGTTACCAACTGCATCTCCCTTTGATGGCTGTAATATTTCTATCTTTCAGTCTAATGTACTGATCTAGTCTAATCAGTAAGCACTAAGGCTGAGCTATCACAGCTTGACACATTTCTTTTCATCGTTCCAATTTCTCATGGTCTTTTAGCTGTTTTTAATACATTTGAATATCTCATCTGAATACCGGGTTTGATGCTAGGAGAGTGTAAAAGAAAAAATCTGTAGATTTTACGCATTTATCATGCTTTAAATTTATGCCACTATTATTTTTTTCTACTGTCTTCAAGTGGATCATAAAGGTGTTGTAAATTCTTCATACTGCATTGCAATATTTGCATTTACATGCTACTTCCCTGATAGATGCTTAGGAGCACTTAATACAGGTAAAGGTGCTCTTTGTCCAGCGTCTTTTTCTTTGTATTTCACAGGGTTGTTCTATTTCTGAAAGAGCAATGAAGCAGCAAGGATTTTCCAGCATTCTTGTTTCTGTTTGGTAAGTACAAGAACTGATAGAAAACTATGCTAAAACTCTGATTTATCAAAAGGCTATGCCTGATAATGCCTTTCATATGGAATTATATTCACAAGCTGCGCCTTAAGCCTAGCTGCTGTAATTCTTTCTGAATGTCACAGGTGCACCTGTCAAATGAGTAAAATTAATTTGTTCCAGTAGCTATTGCTGTACCACTGCTTCTGTTTCTGTCACCACTAATGGTGGCCCTAGTTGACAGTGTTAAAAATTGCTGTAATAGCTTTAGTGCTTAAAACAAACTCTAATACATGAGAACACTTTTAGGCAAAATGTGCATATTCTTCAGCATTGTTCAGCAATGATCCTAATCTAGCCTTGTGGAAGTATGTAAAGGAGAGCTTAGGCTTAAAAATTTGCTTACTCTAAATTATTATTGCATTTATGTCAATACATAGACAGTAACCTATTCACCTGAAAGAGGTGCAATATTGTTTGTCTAGTAAAAAGGAAAATAAAGTCATAACAATTTAGATTGTTCAAGTTGCTTTGCACTAATAATGAAGTAGAATATTGAAATGTAATAGTAATGCAAGAATAGTAATATAATAGTAAGATTGATCTAAGGATACAAAATAGACATATGTAGCTAAGAAAAAACATATCTTAATTGATATGGCTAAGAAATGACTATGAAATAGTATGACAAGTAGATAAAATACAAGTGGGAAGGATGATTTTTTGAAACTGTCTCCCAGGGAATGTCTATTCTTGCACACGGGACTAATTTGAGCAGACTAGGCTCTTTGTATAGGAAAAAAGAACTTCATTTAAGGAAACAAGGAGAAGTTCCCATGCACACCCTGATCTATAGTGCTCAGATCTCACTGTACATGCATTCCAATCTTTGTTGATTCCTCTGAGCTGCATGGTGAAGTAGAGTTTCTCCATACAAATTCTGTCATTTGGGGAACCATTGCACAAGTCAATATTGCTCCTCCTTTTCTTACTCCTTTGCTTCCATAAATGGTTATCTGCTTTTCATTGGCTTTCTATGCATAATCTGTTTTTTGGTATATTTTTCAGATTTTTAATAACTGCAAATGGGAAAGCACATTTGAAACTTTGCATATGAAAATACGCTTGCTATGAGCAGCGTCATATAAATGGCATGAAGCCACTTACCTTAGGGGATGAGATTACCTGGAGGCTGAAGCTTCAGAGGTTCATTCTAGCACAACTGTAAGACTCATGCCATCCTGTTTGCCAGGCTGACTAATGGCAAACAAGAAAACAATGACTTCTACCAATACAGCCAATTTCCTCTTGATTCAGTAAGCCCACAATTTTCTATAATTTAATAATAGTAGTGTAAATTAATTGAATTTAACTTAATCAAAACTGAAGGATGATAAGATAATGATGGATGAAAAGCTTCTAAAAAGGCTGTTCCAGATTTCACTACCTGACAAGCTAGAAACTAGGTTTTTTTCTGATATCTCAATAACAATTTGCATCCTATTACCTGGTTTTTGTAGTCTAAATTAAATCATGCTTTTTCCACTTTTACTTACAAGTTCCTCCTGTTCTTTGATTCACTTGTCTGAAAACAAGCCAATTTCATTTAACTTCACCTCATATGATGGGCTAGTCATTGCTCAGACCACGCCAGTACTAATTCTCTCCATCTGTTCTAGTCTGAGTTACTTGTACTTAAATATGTGTGGTGAAAGCTGTATATTCAATTAAGTGTCACATAAGGTTGCACGCATCACATTTTTATTTACCTAGTTCAACTAGAAACAGCTTGATGGGAACACTTTTAATACTTTTCATATTACAGCTGCTTCTCTTTGCTGATTATTGGTCTTGCTGTGATTATGTTTCTGTCTTTCTCCTTCAGTTGTAGCTGATGCATTTAGAGCTAAAAATTCCTGTAATTTCTTCAGCTCAGGACCTTGTATTTTATTTTACCATTACATTTCTGTTACTTCATGTTTCAAGTTCATCTATTTTTTTTCCCAGGAGTAATTCCAGTTGGCTCTCACACAGATTATCCTCCCTTCTTTGTGTTGTTAACCAGTTTATTATTTTGGTCACATTTTTGTGAAAAAGACCTTAATGAAAACGATGAAAGAATACAAATTCTAAAACACTGAACAAAATTAGTCAATGAGAAAATTTTTTGAAGGTTGCTTTTTTTCCAGGCAATGCTCTCCATACCTTTGCATTCTTTTACTTGTGCTCCCACTGGCTATGCTGTTTGTAGTCCTACCTTCTGCATCACTATCATTTCTGAAAATGGGCAAAGTAATATGCTTTGCAGCACAGTGGCTGAACTTCTTTCTGGTCAACCTTTTTGAGAAATACAATACCCCTGAGAGTATATTAATACATTTCAGATCAGTAACTTCAGCCTCCATTTCAATAAAATAAAGTATTGTCTAGGAGAATATAAATTTAGTAATTTCTTAAGTTGATGAGCCATATTTCCAACAGCAACTGGATCATTAATTTTTATTTAATGCAGAAAAAATCAGTTTTGAGTAACAATGCCTTTCCACTTTCACTCCATGACTAAATTCTGTCCTAAACTTGTCTCAGGTAATTCTGAAGTTTTCACGCTGCACAATTTTATTCCTTACTACTTAATGCTTTGTTAAATGGTATATCTCACCAGGAAGTTCCTA
This sequence comes from Forpus xanthops, assembly GCA_032466535.1. Lineage (NCBI taxonomy): Eukaryota > Metazoa > Chordata > Aves > Psittaciformes > Psittacidae > Forpus > Forpus xanthops. Next base: position 18,829 of record JASSUY010012057.1, read on the forward strand.
AATTGAAGTGTTTTTATTCTACATGCTTCTGCAAAGCCTGTCACTCGGAATGAAATCAGTATAATACTTCGTGTTGCCATGCAAGTTCTGTATTCATATAGCTGGGTTTTCTCTTTTCTGGTCATTAAAGAAAATAAATTCATTAAGTGCTTCATTTGTTACAGGCCAGTTTAGCCAGCAGACATACATTTAAAAGACAATTCTCCTTTTTCCAGAACATAGGTTATAGTTCAGCTTGAAGATGAAAGATCTAACTTATCAACTAGACATTACACCTGCAATTTGTCATGTTGTGGAGGAGAATTTAGGTTTTTTTAGAAAAGCTTCTTTCATGATAATGACAAGCCATTTTCATGTATTTTCAGCTATTTCTATGACTTGCAAGTTAGTATTATATTGAACCTGTTCTTTAAAAGTGGTGGTATATTTCTTAAAATCAACAATAACTATTTTTTTTTTTTTTTTGTAGGACTAACACTACTCATTCTATTACTAATTTCTATATACCTTGACATTTTCTCTTATTTTTTTCAATTTCATTCAAGGAAATATTCCACTTTAAATTTCCTTTTTTGCAGCCATATGGTATCTGGTATGTAGGAAGGTCAGAAGAAGCTTCTGTTACTTATGCTACAGCTTAATAGTATAGGCAGTTAAAACTCAGGTTCCTAAAGATATTTGGCATTGTCCATATAGGTGTTGTCCTATCTCTTCTGCTTTTTGGTGCTGAATTCTGAATGAGATGGCAGAACTGTTCTCTGCCTCCAGCTTGAGCTGGCAATGGAACTGACTGGCTGCAGAGGCAGAAGTTTAAAAGGAGTTTAGGTCATCCTTGACAGAAGACAAATAAAAAAAGGTGTTATTAGTAGACCTTGAAGTTACTGGAATGATTTGGGGTTTTCTGAGTGACAGCTCAAAACAGATAAATAGATACAAGCAGCCTAATTTTTTAATACTTTAGAGCTGGGTCATTACTAGAAGTTTTAACTTTTTTTTTTTTTTTTGTTCATTAAAAATATATTACTTAGTAACATTCATATTTAAGTAACTTTGACTGAAAACCATTATCACTGACTCATTTTCCTGTAATTATATTGTGTCATGACACTATATAACGGTGCATGGTGAAACACACTAAGATAGAAAAGTACTGTTTGTCCGTGGTAGCTCCTCCCCAGAAGGTCTTGCTTTAGAAATCTCCAGAAAAATCCTGACCCTCAGAGACCTTTCTAAATATAGGTGCCCACTTCTTCCAATGGAGACTGGCCTCCTGTGTCAGAACGAGTGTGAATATTCATTAGTATAAAAGCCCGAGCCTCACGCCATGCGAGGAGGCAGAACCTCATACAAGTCAAGGTTGCCTTCACTGGCATGCCTGCTAAGGTTGAGCTTGCCACCTCACACTTGCAATGATGTTTCTTGGAGCTTGTTTCCTGATCGGCATTACATGGTCCTTGGGGTTGGTAAGATAACTAAACATTAAAGATATCCTTTACTGTATCTTTTGTTGCCTCTATATTTTCCCTGTATTAATAAATTAGTCATCATTCTTTATGGTGTTGCATTTCTCTCAACTCAGAATCCTTGAACTCCAGAGCATATATAAATCCTGGATGTTGACAATGAGTACCAAAATCATACCAAGCCTTATAATGTAAACAAAAAATATAGAAGATATAAGTAGGAGTATGCTTCGTGCATCCTGTTGGTAGAAATCAGAGTCTGCTTACATTACTTACAGGTGAAATATTAGTTTAAAATACCAGGAATCGTACATGTCAGAAGCAACACTATCTGTAACATCAAAATTTGATATATCTGGTGTGTTTGAATGATAAGGAATATAATCCCTATTCTTTAGGGGCAGTGAACACTGTTGTTCCTGAATCATAAAATCTCATAGGTTATTTCAAATGTGCAGGACAAGAAATTGTTATTTCACATGAAAATATTAATACTCAGAAAAATTAATAATTCAGGGCTGTTAATTAATACAGGTTATTCTATTATTTCTCTCTGCTTTTTCCTGGAGGATAATTGCCTGTAGATGAAAAAAGACAAAATATATTTTATATTTGCATATGTTCTGCTAGGTGTTTATTAGGAGAGTGAAGATCAAGGGAGTTGGTTTTGCATACAGAAGTTTAGGTTCTGGAGCTTGCATTGGTTTTTAGGTCTTCTGAGAATGTTTTCAACAGTTTTTGGACTAGCTCCAAGCAATGTTTTTTCCAGTGAAGAGCCTTTATTCACCTGACATCAGGCAACATTTTACATGGTGATGTTCTAAGGAAAATATTTGTTTTTGGTTTTTTTTGTCTTAAGGGATGCCCACCCTGGAAGGTGACTCGAGATGCTGATCATGATTGGTAATTATGCAGGGAGACTAAAAGGCAAAACTGAATGAGACTTGTGGTTCTATGGTAAGTGAGAAAGCTTTGTGCTGGATTTCAGCCTTGGCTGTAGTTTCTGGATTTCTTACCTCAAGAGAATTTTCCAAGCAACTGCAAACAAAGTAGAAGTATACAGTAGCTAAAACTCTGAAAAATAATGGAGCAGAATGCTGTACAATGTATGAAATACCTCCTGAAATGGCACACTTCTGTCTCATGATGGAAACACTGAGTGATGCAGAAAGATCCCAGCAATAGAAGAATGAGCATTAAACTTCTATCTATGGGATAGTAAACAGCATAGCTAACGTATTTTTAGTTCTGAATGTGGTGTGTACAGCATCAAAATTACTGATAATGGCTATGTGAGTTTTAAAAGCAATTCTCTGAAATTACTGAAGAATAGAAAGGGCAGTAGCTAGCCAAGCCAGATGAATTTCTATAAGGATTAATCAAAGGTGATATTGTTGTAAGAGAAAATAAAGATTTCCTCATGAAGTGAGAAGGGTCCATGAAAAGAACTGAATGACTAATATTTTCTGCAGACTTCTTATATGACATCTTTATTATGTTATGGTTAAAAGTAATAATTACTCAGTTTGAAACTCCTAAGAGATTTGTCAGAATTGGTCTGATAAGCATCATTAAACATTTTTTTGCAGTGGTTGGTACAAGAGCTGAGCAGCACTAGGACCTTGAATCCCTTGAGGGTAGTAGTAGTTTAAGAAGATATAGAAGATAAGTAAATGAGGGAATTCTACAAAGCTTTAATGCTTTTCCTTTCTGTGCCACAGCTGATTTGCCTAAGGCATCATAGCAAGAAAAATTAGGCTACTACAAGATTTATTGGCTGAATGCATGGTTTATTTATTTTTTTTAGCATGCTTACTTGAAATAGTGAAAGAGGGAAATGAGAAATGTTTTCATGTTTTTTAGGTCCTTAGGGCTTTGAGGTTTCTATGTTGGAAGCAACCAGAAAGGGAATAACAAGCTATTGCAATGGGTAAGGTCCTCAGTGGAGACAGGGTCCAAAACTTGCATGCAAGTTTACCTACAACCCTGAGAATCTTGTCTCTGAGGTTGCAACTAACACATAAGCCCATCTTGCTGCCGGGAAAGTTTTTCAACAGGGGATAAGTGTTCTGAAAACAAGAAATTTTAGTTTTGACAAATTCTTGTGTAAACTCCTTTCTCACCCAAACTGCAGTCTGCAGTCTACAGACAGCAGGAATGTGCTATCGAAAGTGTGTGTTGAGGTTTCTCTGTTTCATTTAATTGCTTTTGGTATTGTTATTTTTACTGGAGGCTCGAGGAATACATAGTCCAGTATTTTAAGAATACCTCATGTAGATATAATGAGCTAAGCACACTTACTTGATTAGCTGTCCTGTAATCTCCTAGCATTGACAAAATAAAGCTGAATGCTTGCACATGGCCTGAACTGGGGTACATGTGATCAGGTTCTTGACTGGACACAAAAGAGCTGAGCCTATGACCAGAGGCTGATGAACTTCTTGGAGTTCTCTGATTGGAAGAATACGAATTATTACAATCACGAGTGATAGGACTCAAAGCCATCCTAGACTGAGACTAGTATTTTCCAAAACACATATGCAGTGTGTACATCTGATTATCATCTTGCATTCTGCTTTTAAGGTGAGTAATATGAAAAAGATAAATTTAGAAATTTCTACCTTAACTTTCTATAGTCTCCCTAAAGTGTCATGGGATGGACAATCATAAACTAAACTGAGCCACTGACACAAAGTATTTCAAATATAACAAGGAACCAAGTAAGCAACTAGTTTCATTCTTTTGGTCATTAATACATCAGAGAAGCCAATATAGAAAATGGCCATGACTTGTGTGCTGTGCTGTGAATTTCTTTTTTTTAAGAAGTACTTTCAAAGAATGTTTATTTCCAGATGCATCATCTACCATCAAAGCAGAGAGGAGTTTGAACTTCTGCATTGAGACACCTTTTCCACCATGTTTGTAGGAGCCCATCTCTGATAAGTGAGGAGAAACTTGGAGAAACTCTCAGAGGCACATATGGCTTTATATCTAGGAATGGTTTGGCTAGGAGACAGAAATAGTTTTTCAATAGAATGTGTAAGCTATTATGAACAGGCATGGACAGTCCTAGACATCTTTTAGTATTTATGGAAAAAAAACAAACCCTTGAAGTTAAAGTATTGTTAAAATTGTCAACAAGTATAAGTAATAGTAAAAGTGTTAACAAGAAAAAAAGAAAAAGATACTGAAAGTCAGGTCTAGTAATCATAAACAACAACCAAAAAGAGAATAAAAGAGCTATTCTAAACAAGAAGGCCTCTGCTTGATTTATTTTTTGCAGCTACAGTGTTATCAACAAAACATAAATATAGAATTTTCTTTCTTCTTTCCTCCCCACAAAAGTACAAGCAAATGGAGGCTTGGGACATTTTCAATGTGTTTTAGAGAGACCTCCACTTGATACAAAGGGTCAACTTTGATGTAAGAGGCTTTGGAGAAAAGAACTCAGCCCAGGTGTCTACAAACAAGACTACAAACTAAACCAAGGATAATATAATTGCACAAATCACTGAGGCATTCTCAAATGCCAGAGAAGGAATCTCCTTCAGAACCACTGGAAACATAACTCAAAATCACTTCTGGCATGTGCGTGAGTGACTAACTGGTTTGGAAAGGTTCTAGTCTCAAATTCAAGGCAATAAGGAGGCCACTGAACGCAGCTACACAGAGAAAGTGTCCCTCTTTTACAGCACACCTATTTGAAAGACTTATCTTAATAATTCCATTCATGCTTACATCTGCAGCATAAAATGGAGGTCATATGCTATTAGCTGGGCCAGCTCACAGATAAAAAGTGTCCTTTTAATAAAAAAAATTATCTCCTGATCCTATTTTGAAAAAAACGGTAGACTCTGCAATGCCATTGACTTCAAACTAAGATGAATTTAATATCATCATACTTATTCTTGCATTGTTCAATTTATATTGTATATAACAAAAGTGAAAAAAGAAATTAATGGCAGTTGTTACTCATCTTAAGCCTGGTAGACTATTGGAAAGCCATTTGTGGCATGAGTTAAGCATTCATGTTTCAGACAACTGAAATATGTCTATGCCCTTGTGAAATAACCAGGGTCATTTAGAAGCATTATTAACAAACCAAACATCAAGAATATGTCATTTGAGCTCAATTTACCAGAGTTATAAGAATATGAATGACAGTTGTTTTCTGAATGTACTGAAATGTGAAATGCAACAACTTCTAATCAGAATTACTAAACAAGTACATCTTAAAAGGTAGAAGTTAAAACAAAATGTTTTAAAAATCAGTGTAAAAATTCATTGTCCCAAAAGAGATACTCTAAAACCTGTTGAATTTCCTGACCTGGACAGTGGGATTGAGTGCACCCTCAGCAAGTCTGCTGATAACACCAAGCTCTATGGCTTGGTTGGTACGTTGGAGGGAAGGAATGCCATCCAGAGGGTCCTTGACATACCTTGTGAGGTGGGCTGATGACAACCTCATGAAATTTAACCATGACAAGTGCAGGGTCCTACACCTGGGTGAGCAATCCCAGCCACAGCTACAGGTTGGGCAGAGAGGAGATTCAGAGCAGCCCTGAGGAGAAGGAATTGGAGGTGTTCGTCAATGAGAAAATGAACATGAACCAGCCATGTGCACTTACAGCCCAGAAAGGCAACCATATCCTGGGCTGCATCAAAAGGAGCGTGACCAGCAGAATGAGGGGGGTGATCCTGCCCCTCTACTCTGCTCTCATGAGACCTCACTTGGAATATTGTGTGTAGTTCTGGTGTCCTCAACAGAAAAAGGACATGGAACTGTTGGAACAAGTGCAGAGGAGAGCCACGAGAATGATCAGGGGTCTGGAGCACCTCCCCTATGAAGATAGGATGAGAGAGTTGGGGCTGTTCAGCCTGGAGAAGAGAAGGCTGCATGGAGACCTATATGGATGCTGGGAGGGACTCTTCATGAGGGACTGTAGTGAGAGAACAAGGGGTAACGGGTTCAAACTGAAAGAGGGGAAGTTTAGATTGGATCTGAGGAAGAAATTCTTTACTGTAAGGGTGTTGGGGCACTGGAATGGGTTGCCCAGGGAAGTTATGAATGCTCCATCGCTGTCGGAGTCCAAGGCTGGGTTGGACATAGCCTTGGGTGGCATGGTTTAGAGGGAGGTTTCCCTGTCCCTGGCAGGGGGGTTGGAACTTGATGATCTTAAGGTCCTTTCCAACCCTAACTATTGTATGATTCTATGATTTCTATCCATACAATACCCCTGTCCCGAGTATGTAAGGCAAGCATTATTTTCAGAGTCTTGTTTCACTTCAGCAACCTAACAGCATCAACAGCCACCTAGTAGCAATGCACTTCATGTACTTTTGCTGGGTTTTAATCATCAAAGACGTGCAAGTTCAGCCAATGGAGGTTCAGCAGCAAAAGGCAAATGGGAAGCTAGAAGACAGGTGATTTCTGTGGGTACTTGCTGTAGTGTGACAATGGCTAAGGGGTTGTGTAAAACTTTGCACATCTTTCTCCAGTTTTTGGTCTCCTCCTGGTTTGTAGAGTATATGCTGACCTTATGTAAATAAATCAGTCTGTGTGGTAAAGATACTATTTGTTTTCCACTGACACAGTCTTGGCAACTCAAATGCACAAAAAATGCAAGTGGACACAGGGACTTGAAAGCACCTTTGAAGCTGAAATATAAAGTTTGGCAGAATAGTCTCAGTCCTACTGCTCTTCCACAGTGTCCGTGTTGTTTCCTTCTCTCTCACCAGGCCAATGGAGTAGTTTGCTGGCTTACACCAATGGAAACTGCCATAAGTCAGGGCTAAATCATCATGGCAACAGTCTGCTACACGTGCTACTCCTGGCTGATAGCTGTTTTGGCATTCCCATGCTGAGTGATGTTTAATGTCGTTTCAACAAGATGGGCCAACAGCTGGGAGAAAAGTAGAACTCTGGGCATGGATCCCATGACATACAAGCAGTATTTCACTGCACTGGCATCCCTGACAGAGCAGACTGAGAGGCCAGACAGGGCATTAATTACATGACTCCAAAACTGCCTTTGGAAAAAAAAAAATGGAGGGAAGATGAGAAATTAAAATGGCACAAATGTTTTTTCTTATGTGAACCTATATTTTGTATGCTTTTTTATTGCTCAGCTTTTAAAGAAAACGTAAAATAAGATATTCGGGTGACTCATCAACCCTTCTCTGGTTTTACTTTTATTTATGTGTTCTCTCTCTTACACTCTAGACTCTAATCTGTTCTTCAATTTATAAAGCTTTTCTATTTGAGACTGTCCTGGGTTCAGCAGTGACAGTCATTTTGATCTTTGTTGGTAGCTGGTGCAGTGCTGTGGTTTTTGACTTTCAATCTCAGAACAACGTTGATAACATGATGTTTTTAGTTGCTGCTCAGTAGTGTTTAGGCTGACCAAGGACTTTCTGAGTCTCATGCTCTGCCAGGTAGGAGGGGAAGCCTGGAGGAAGCAGAGACAGGACACCTGACACAAACTTACCAAAGAGGTATTCCATACCACAGCATATCATGCCTGGTATATAAACTGGGGGCGGTTACCTGGAAGAGTTAGATCACTGCTTGGGTCAGGATGCGTATCGGTTGGCAGGTGGTGAGTGGTTGTATTCTTTTCCTTTGTTATTTCCCTTATCATTAATATTACTGGTGGTAGCAGTAGTGGATTTGTGTTATACCTTAGTTACAGGACTGTTCTTATCTCAACCTGTGGGAGTTGCATTCTTCCGATTCTCCTCCCCATCCCTCTGGGAATGGGGGGCGGAGAAAGGGGGGAGAGTGAGCAAAGGTCTGCATGGTACTGAGCTGTCGTCTGGGCTTGAACCATGACAGAGACTTCTTAGTAAGCTGGCTTTCTACAAGATCTCAAAGCAAATAAAATCTTGTGATCTAAGTACTTAGATTTTGCTTTGGATATTTTTTTTTGTCTGTAGTACATTGTGAGTTACATGCATATTTATTTTAAATCTTTGAATAAACTTGAACTTACAGTTCTAACTATTGCAAAGTTTTTACTTTGCAATAAGCACAATAATAAGTTGATATTTACATAAATATTCTTCTGTTATCAGCATAACCATTTGAGGTGAAACTATTAGTTACCATGTCCAAAATTGCCCTGTCTCTGTCTGACTTAATCAGAAGTCTCTTTGGTAAATGTAAATGAAGCTATATATAAATGTTTTGTTCTTTTGTATGGCCAAGAGAAGAACTAAAATATCCTAACTAATGTGCACAGGACAATGTGCTATATTCTTTTGGTGCTGTATTTATGTTTTTATGTCATGTGCATAGGGATAGAATTATGAAAGGAAGCAGACCAGTCTCTCGGGCTCATAATTGAGCCAAATTCTCTCTTTCTCTCTCCTATCTATTTTTCTATCTAAATATAAAATTACTTAGAAAACTATCATACTATTAAGTGATAGAGTTTTCATTTATCATAACATTTCATTAGCAGTGTCATTTTTTATGCATAATGTCTGATACAATCCATTAAAAGGAATTTAATTACTTCAAAGAAGTGTGATGACTTGCTCCTGCACATTATAGGAATACATAGGAGAATCTTAAAACATCTCTAGACAAAATGTACAAATATTTAGTCCTTACTTCTTTTGTAGACCCTTTGAATGTATTTTGTCAAATGACTGCAAAGAGATCAAAGATATTAATTCATGCTGGAAGACATTCTGATATTTATGACTCAGTGTAATTCAGTAGTAAGGTGTCTTCAGGGACATTAGTTGTGTTGTTTCCATTTATTGTAAAGAGGTTTCCATTTATTGATAATCAAATGCATGCACAGTGAGTTGACACTGTGGTTCCTGTTTGGCTGATATATTGAAATGCCCTAGGGTAGGTGAGATATCTGCATAGGACTAACAGATATTATCTGGTTTTATGTCCTTCTGAAAGAGAGTCTGGAGGCCAGATCAGGCCGAGCAACTTGGCCTTAGATAACACATGACATCAGGTGTCCATAATATTTAAACACAGGTGTTTATAAACAAGCAAGGTATCCAGACTCCTACTATGTCAATGGAGCATGAGTCTGTAGAATAATGAAAGCTAAAGGATGGTTAACATCAACCTTATGCACAGGCTGCATAAAAAGAAGTGTGGGCAGCAGGTCAAGGGAAGTAATTTTTCCCTTCTACTTTGCTCTTATGAGAGTACACCTGGAGTACTGCATTCAGCTCTGGAGTTCCCGGAACAAGACAGACACAGAACCTAGAGAGGTGATCCAGAGATGGGCAATGAAAATGACCAGAGACCTTGAATGCTGCTCCCATGAAAAAATGCTGAGAGAGCTGGGATTGTTTAGCTTTGTCCTGGGTTCAGCAGCAGCAGTCATTTTTCTCCTCCGTAATAGCAGGTGAAATGCTGTGTTTTGAACTTTCGGCCTGGGAACAGTGCTGATAACACCAGTGTTTATAGATATGGTTTAGAATATTCTGGTCTGACCAAGGACTTTCTGAGTCTCGTGCTCTGCCAGGGAGGAGGGGAAGCCGGGAGGAAGCAGAAACACGGCACCTGACCCAAACTAACCAAAGAGGTATTCCATACCACAGTATGTCATGCTCAGGATGTAAAACTGGGGGCAGGAACCCGGAAGAGTTCAGTTCATGGCTCGGTCATCAAGTGGTGAGCAGTTGTGTCCTCTTCTCTTGTACTTTTTTTAGTTACTGGACTATTCTTATCTCAACCAGTGGGAGTTACATTCTTTTGGTTCCTCTCCCCATTCCCCTCCTCACCCCAGATCTGGGGGGGGGAAAGGTGGGAAGAGTGAGTGGGCGGGCAGACTGATTTACGGCTTAAACCATGACAGTTCTTTTTGGTGCCCAGCATGGGGCACAAAGGGTTGAGATAACGACAGGATTAATAGCCACTCGTCATAATGCTGATTTATTTGCTCTCAAAGTTGTTGCTCTGGTTCTTTCAAGTTCAGCATATGATACTTTACTTACAGCCAGCATTTCTTATCATAGCATTTTTCAGAAGTGGATTTTGGATTATAGTTCTTGTTTCATTGTACTCTATTGCACTGACTTGTAATACAGTAGACTCAGTGGTCATGAAACTGACCCGGTTTTTGTTCCCAGTTTGGTCACCAACTCTATACTTTAGGAGGTATATAATAGAAGTGTTTAGCAATTGCGCACCTTTTTTCACCTCCTCTGATGGTCAACATGTGAAGAAGACATTCTTTTATGCTCCCAGCCCCCCAACCAGACCGTTTACAGCACTGTTTGAGAATTTTGAAGGTTTTGAATGGCCTTCAGATACCCTCGAGACCTGCCTGTTGTTTGGGATGGGGATCACTATGTTGGCACGCATACTGAGTGTGTTTTACTCACAAGTATTTTGTCTGGTCCTGACAGTTATGCAGAGTTGGGTTTGGGCCTTGTCTAGGATTAAACGATGACATAGGAGGTCCAAGAGATTTTCCCCGAGACTGGATAGTCATGAGTGGCAGGGTGTGTGGGATAGTGTGAGCAAGTATCTAGGCCAGTGGGCCCCTCCAGTGCTTTGGAACTTCACCAATGAACAAATGCAAAATCCAGAAGAATTAGCAAAACATTCAAAGGAGGTGTGTTGTCATTCTGGTCACACCAGGGATGGACAAGTCATGACAACGTGCTGGGGTTAGGCCTATTCTTACAGAGCCCTGTTTAACACCATCCAGCACCTTCAAAAGGAAAAATATGTCCCTGGACCTGAGGGCGGAGTAACGGACAGCGCAGCTACTCCAGCTCCAAGCATGGCAGCTACACCACCCCCAGAAACAAGTACAGCAGCTACTCAAACTTCAACCGTAACGGACAGTGCAGATACTCCAGCTCCAAGTACAGTAGCTACACCACCACCAGTAACAAGTAGAGCTACTACTCAAATCCCAGTGACAAGTACAGCAGCTACCCAAACCATAGTGATAATCACTGCAACTAAACCAGAAGACCAACTCGTACCAATACCGATTGCCCCTGTACGCAAGAGGAAAAGAAAAAAAGAGGCAAGAAAGTCAAAACAAGATGAAGAAACAAAGTACTCACTGCCTGGGACAGCATCTGACCAGGAGTCATCATCACATGATGAAGAAGAAGAGGTGACTTCCTGATCTCGGACCTCAACCGAGCTACGGATTATGTGAAAGGACTTTACCTGCAGCCAGGGGAGCACATCATCATCTGGTTGCTCCGATGCTGGGACAATTGGGCCGATGGTCATGAATTAGAAGGTAGTAAAACCAAACAGCTGGGATCACTTGCTAGGGAAGGGGGAATTGACAAAGCAATTGCAAGAGAGAAACGGTCCCTCAGCCTTTGGAGGTGGCTCTTGGCAGCTATGAAAGAAAGGTTTCCGTACGAGGACAATGTCATGAGTCATTTGGCCAGATGAAGTTGAATGTACACGACCCATTTGGTGGAAATTTACACGGAATGCACCCCCATCATATGCCCATTCATTGGCAACAGTAACCTGGAATGACATAATACCACCTACAGTGGATGAAATTATTCATAAACTCTGAGAGTTTGAAGACAATCTCACCCTCTCCATCATCTCAGCTGTGGAAAAACTGTCCCAGGACCTCAAACAATTGAGAGAAGATCTCTCCAGCTCCTCACGTATACCAACATGTCTCAGCTATTAACAAAAGGTGTCTTACTGTTTGAGAGAGAAGTTATAGAAGGTATACACCATGGGCCACCCTATGGTTTTACCTGCGGGATCACAGAGAAGATATGACAAAGTGGGATGGAAAGCCTACTTCAGTTTTG
>JASSUY010012058.1:4433-19835 GCA_032466535.1 Forpus xanthops
GAAAGGAAAGGAAAGGAAAGGAAAGGAAAGGAAAGGAAAGGAAAGGAAAGGAAAGGAAAGGAAAGGAAAGGAAGAAAGAAAAGGAAGGGAAGGGAAGGGAGGAAGGAAGGGAGGAAGGAAGGGAGAAAGGAGGAAGGAAGGAAGAAAGGAGGAAGGGAGGGAGGAAGGAAGGAGGAAGGGAGGGAGGGAGGAATGAAGGAGGAAGGAAAGAAGGAAGGAAGGGAAGAAAGAAGGGAGGAAGGGAGGGAGGAAGGGAAGGAGGGAGGGAGAGAGGGAGGGAGGGAGGAAGGGGAAAAGGAAAAGAAGTTGCACAATCTTAAGTTATTTCACATGGCATAACCTCCTTTTCCTCTGTCATGAGGTCATCTGAAAAGACCTAAACTACTTTTTCTCCAAGACCATGTAACAAATGCTGATTAACATTGTTATTGAAAGGATGATATGGACACTGGATGAGGGTGAGAATAGAAACGGGGGGAAGGAGGCAGTTTCTTTTATGAGCACATATCAAGATGAGCTATGGGGGGAAACAGAGGGGAAAAAAGGGATCATTTACTTGCTTTTCAAAGACTGTTGGTAAAATTCCTAAGGGAGACTAAGTGCCAAAATTAACTGTCTTGGTGTATTAGTTTTAGACGCTACTGCCTGGGTGAATTAAGTCAAGTCTTCAAGCAGCAGCCAAAGATAGCTGCAAGCTGAAAAAGAGGCACTACATTTCCTTGTTGTGTGGTGAAACTCACAAATTTGTGGAGATTGTCTTTGCTCCAGGTTTTTTTTTTTTTTTTCATATCTCTCTCTCTCTTTTTCGCCTTCTGGGCTATTTTTACTCTTTTTTATTTGGCATTAGAAATGTGTTTAGTAACAGGAAGGCAAGGTAAGAAACAAGCATTTGTTGAGGAAAACCAGGAAAGTAAAAACATGTGAGTGCATCCATGTATACTGTATCTATTTATATGTATGCATACATGTGAGAGTATACATACGTATGTAAGTCATATAAGGAATTCTCATTACTCTCTACTCCAAAAGATATAATTTAGTAAAAGATAATAAACAGCTCTTGAACAGTGGGATATAGACTAGTGAAAACAGTTTACTGAAATTAATGATGCTGGATTGAACCAAACCTTCCCTTTGGAATTAGCGCCAGACATAGTTTTCCTGAACCCTGTCCAAGTGCCTGAGCGACAGACAATTTTCATTCTATTTGTGCTAAAGGCTTATGACTAGTGCTGGAAAATGAAGCCCTTGCCCTTGATCTCAGTGCAGATTAAAAAAAAAAGAAAAAAAGAAAAAGCAGAACTGTGCCAATTTGTTTCCTCTGCCAATAGAAGCCCTTGTGCTTGTGCTTTGGGTAATGCAAAACAATGAAAAGTTCACACAAAAACTCCTCATTGAAAGGAAACCCACCAAGAGCCATGTTCTGTGCTACATTCATCAGGCCGTTTCTGAGAGTCTCACAATGTCAGCAAGATGCAGAGGGTAAGGGCAAAAAATATTTACCATCCAGCAATACTGTCTTCTGTTTCTATTCCATGTTTCACTGCTAGGCGTTTGATGATGATTGCTAAAAGCACTCTGCTGTAAATCTACACATTCTCCATTCTGCTAACACCCATCTCCCTGTGTTCAGGTATTGCATGTAAATTTGGGGCTGTGCAGAGCTGCTGCTGTTGGAGCTGTTGTCGGAGCTGATTCTATTTCTGAGGGATGAAATACACATCTGATATACCCCCCCGCCCCGATTTACAAACAGTGCCTATACTGTAGTGCTTTCAGCCAGCTAATCTCTGATTGCTTTTTCCGAGATTATTAATAAAATTAGAACCCCAAGCAGAAGGCGTTTGCTTTCATTGTACAGTCTGCACTTGTGACATGGTACATGTGGAAAATTTTGAGTGCACTGCAGTGAATGGTCTGGGGGTTAGTTTTTAGCTTCCGCTAAGTACCTGGCAGGCTGCCACGGCTGAAGGATTCTGGGAACTGAAAGGCTCCCAAGTACAAACTGCCAGCATTAAGCAGTCCTGACAGCTCTGCTCCTTCCACACTTGGCAGCAGTTCAAAGTGCTCTTTCATTTGAAAGGCTGGAAGGCTGCCATGTGCAATGCAGATTTGCTGTGCCTGCTCTCATAAGGAACTGATAAATGCCGTTGCTGTTGCCATGGGGACAGGAGGCTATCAGAATGGCCTTGTGATCTGCAGCCTCTCAGCTCGGCAGGCTCTTTTTTTTTTTTTCTCCCTGAGATAGTGAAATAAACGTTATAGTGAAGGTTAACTCTTGAAGGACAGGAAGCACTGCCTTGAAAGGACAGGGTGAACCTCTGTGCCTGGCACCGTCAAAGCTGGGAACAAGATTAACACATACCTGCCAACTGTCCCTACTTGGGAAGGCCTGGCCCCAGGGATTTTTTAAGGAGGGAGGGAAGGAGGCAGAGAGAGAGGGAGGGAGGAAGAGGAAAGACCTTCTCCTCGCTCAGTGCCTTCATATTTCTTTTCCAGCTCAGGATCTCCCAACATAATTAAAAGGCCGCCCCCTTTCTCCCCCCTCACTATCCCCACGTACAGTTTTCAGATGCTGGGGAAATGAATTAATTCACTATTGGATCCTGTAACGTGCCTGATGTCTTTAGCTCTCATTAACAGCACCGGACAGCCAGCAGGATTAGACCCATTATGTGGACTCTGTGTGTGGTTAATGTGAGTAAAAAGAAAGAACAGTGTGATACAAAACTGCATGTTCAAGAGAGATCTTGGTGACAATGCAAGTCCTGATAGTGAAGCTCAGCATCCTATTTCCCAAGATTAAAATAAACACACCCTTGAGCTATGCACAGTTTGTGTGTGTTTGTGAATGACTGTGCACATCTACTGCTGAAAAAGCACAGAGAAAAATATAGGTGGCAATTATTTTCACCAGAATTTAAGCCCTTTTCCTGTGTCTTCTTTTTTTTCATGTTCTTTCCATCTCTGCTACAACAATAAATTTGTGCTCCCTGAAGACATTTTGCTGCAGTCCAGTAAACTGAATCCTGTTTAACCAAGGCAAAGCCTGGGCATGACATCACAGTAGGGAACAATGGAGTGCATCACTCCCCTCCCAGATCACACAGCAAACTTCAGGGCAGCAGTTTAAAAGATCAAACTGGGCATGTCTCTGTGTTTACTGAGCGCATATGAAATGCAATAAGCATGCAGATAGTGGCATAAAACAATAAAGCATTGGGGGAATTTAGTTTATATTCTGGAGTGCTAGCAATTTCAGGGCTTTGTTTGAAACTGGGCTAAGAAAATCAACCACTCCTCACGTGAACAAATCCCCCCCTTCCTTCTCTGGACATGGGTCTCTGTCTGACAGAATGATATACTTGTATCTTTCCAACAGATGTGATTGGTATCTAAAATGGCACATTACAACTGAATAAACAGAATTTCAACTCAGATTTGGCAGATAATCTGGTTAACAACTTCATGGTTAACCTGTAGCGTTTTTAAATAAACATCACCACTCTTATTTTAGTTTCACTTTAGTTTCACTTTTTTTTTTTTACTGTATTCATTGTTTAAAAGCTTTCTGGTTGCTAATGTGTTAAGCAAATGTTTGAATGAAGAAAGTGTCCATTTGAAAAACATGCAAGGGAGGATGTTTTAGAAATAACATAGGAATATACACTCTGCGTGTGTCACACACACGTGCATGAGCACCCTTTACCTTTCCCAAATTCTCTGTTCATTTCTGTTTTCAAACAGATCAAGGCATCTGTGACTCTGAGTTTTGTATCTGACATCAAATCTTGCTGGTTAAAACAATTTGCATATGCAAATCTAGAAAGAAGCTCCTTGTCTACATTTGCAGAGCAATTTCAAGCTTGCAGACAAGGCTGCATTTCAGAGGGCTCTGCACCCACTAAGCCAGGCCAAAAGAAATATTTCTTCCTCACTGCTTTGGATTTCTTCTTTTCTTTTTTAATAAATAAATGTGAAGTTAACTGTAATTCTACTGTAATTTCTTTACCTGATTTTCTCTGGGTTCTTGCCCACGGTTGTCATGGTAATTTGATAATTCTGGCTTGCTCTCTCCACATTCTGTTTGTCTCACTGGATTTCCTGATTATTCTGAAAACTCTTTAAAATCCCCTCCTGTTTCTCTCCTTCTGTCCTATTCTGGGCTCAATTCTCATTTTTTCATTTCTCCAGCATAAAGGAATGCATATTATTTTGCTGCAAATCTACTAAGGTGAAACTGTTTGCTCCACTTACCTGAAAATGGAGCTAATGAGATAAGCACACATACTAGAGCAGTTCTTGTATTATCTTTCATAGACTATGACAGGGGG
Organism: Forpus xanthops; assembly: GCA_032466535.1. Lineage (NCBI taxonomy): Eukaryota > Metazoa > Chordata > Aves > Psittaciformes > Psittacidae > Forpus > Forpus xanthops. Next base: position 8,768 of record JASSUY010012058.1, read on the forward strand.
GATAGAGAGGGAATGTGAAAAGATAACTGCATATAGATTTCTTGTAAAGTACTTGGATCTTAATCCTATAGATATTATTTAGGGTTTAACTGCTGCATTTCTGACAGCAGAAACATGTATTTAACTGTTGCCTTTTCAAAGGTGACAGGCACATTTGTACCTAGAGTGAGTGAATTAGAATATATTCTCTCTCTATGACAGATTAGGAGGAATATTTTTATTCAGGGGTTCGGGTGACAATTTAGGCTGGAAGAAATAGACTGATCATGCTTTGCATGCACAGTGAAACCCAAATAAAAATGCACGCTGCTAAGTAATATTTAGCTTGGGTGTGTAGTTACAAAAGGTTTATGTCACTGATGTTTGCATCTTTTAAAAGTGCTCAGCATTAGATTGCATATACAAAATCTATACATACACATTATAGATGCATACATACTATATATATATGAAGGTATATAAGTTGCTTTTGGGGGCACAGAGGTTCTCCCCCAGACACTACATGATTTTTGTGATAAAAGCACAGAGCTATCATATGTACCTATGGTTACTTTAAATAATTTGCTTGGGTCTTATATCATATTATTTCCTTTGTCTAGTGCTTGTACATTTAGCTTTTCAAGATAACAAATAAAGCATCTATGCTTTTCAAGAAAGGGTATCTATTTTACTGTGCTGGTCAATGCCTTATACAACCACACACTGGCATCACTACAATCTCAAAGAATAAGGTAAATAATTCTCCACTGTTGAGACCCATAACTGAAACTATAGTCCAGTTTGTTACAATTTAGACTTAATTACTTCCACCATGCACTGTCCTTCCAATGTATCAATGGAATCTGCAATCCCATGGGATTAAAAGCATCCGTATCAATTAAAAATGCTCTCAAATTCGGCTGTCTGGTGTCTATTGCTTTCTTCTTTCTCTTTCTTGTACTGGAAAGCACATTCGGGATTTCGTACTAAGTCCTTTGAAGGCATCATGCTGTGGAATCTGCTAAATTCAGTGAGGATTCCAGCTGCGACAGCCTCTCTGCCCCAACCTATCGCCATAATCTAGGACATCTGTGACATCATGCAACAGCCTGTGATATCACCTTGTGACCTGCAAGATCAGAAAAGGTCATTGTTTCTTAGTCACCCTGAATTTAAAAGGTGTCACAGGTAATATCTGGCAGGTGACTGCAATGTTCACATTTGATTTTAACTGTAAAAATGCTGCTAAAATAACTTCTTGTATGCAAGATAGAGGACCTATAAATGTTTGGAAACTTTTCAACTGTACAAATCTTATTTTCTTCTTCTTAGCAAAATAAAAATGAGGAATTTTATCCAATTCCTATGTAGTGTAATAAATCAGCAGTGAACATGTTTTCTCTTATGTGCTAAACCTCACATACCTCCCTCTGTTACTCTACAGAAGAAGAGGTTTTCAGTAAATCACATGTGGGACATCTAATGTTAAAATGTGCTTAAATTAACTTTAAACTCCTATTTATTCATGTATTTCTACAATGTAGATACTGCAGAAGCTCAATAGACTGTATGCTTCATACCTACCAGAAAAATGATGGCCTCTCTCTTCTGAAAGGAAGAGTGACCAGGGAAATGCTCTATTTTACATTTTTTACAAAATATATCTGGTAGCATTTATTGTTTGAGTGATCATAAATATTTACAAACTATAGTCTTGAAAGCAACCAGCATGCTGATGCTTTCTTCTTTCCTTAGAATGCTGTTTGTTTGCATACCTGCTAATTGCTAAAACTCAGTAATCTGTAGTGGTCTTCCTTTTATTAGTGTAAATTAGCAAAGTCTTGCTTCATGAATTATGAAGGCTTTGCCATGCAGATATAATAGGCTCAGCTATTTCTTTTAAAAGTCAGTGTGCTCTAGTCCATTTTTTTTTCTTTTTATTACTGTTATCTTTAGTTCTGTGAAACCTTGGAACATTTCCCAGTCTGGATCTATAGAAAGTTTCCCGGGAAAATGTATAAAGAGCCTGTGTTCTGCTTTCCTCTGTGCTGGCAGTGCCTGCATGCTTTGAGTGAGCTAGGTCTTTGAAGACCTAGCACATGTATAGAGTTCAGTCAGGCTGAAAAATTTAGCAGTTGAGACATTTTACAATCCAAAATCTCTTTTAAACAAAGGTGTGGTTTAGCAGGACTGGCTGCTTCTGACCTCTTTCAGCCTCTTATTATTGCAGCTGCTATGATGTAAGGCTGCGAATGGTAGAGCTGAAGTAGCTGAGGCTCAGGGAGAAATGCTGAGAACAGCTGTTTTACTGTAAACATTAACAAGGGTTGGACTTCACTTGCAAGCTGGGAGCATTCACAATTTCTGCACAAATAATATGTCGGGAATTTGATCTAGATGTTCACAGCACACAAAAAAATCATCTCTTCTATACATTACTGCAGCTTTGAATGATGCAAATTCTCTGCAGAGAGATACATCCCATTAAAATCAACAGGGATTTTTTCACGTTAATACACAGCTTCACACAGGCGATACAGACATACACACAGGAAAAGAAGATGCAATATTTGTCTGATTTAGTGATTTCTAAAGCTCCTATCACATTGGTAGCTAAGTGCCAGTTAAATACTGAAAATAGTTGAAGCAGACACTGATGTCTGCTGATTATTGCAGAGCTACGGACTGCTATCCAAGAGGGCAGAGAAATTTGTGTGCTTTCCCCTTAGCTCAGTGCTGCAATTCACAGATGTTAGGAAAAAAATCAGACCTCATTTTCTTCATTACATTCTCAAAGTTGCTTTTTTCTGAAGCAAATGAAAAATCTCAGACAAAGTGACCTTTGCAGCAAGTGGGGACATTCACTGACATCACATACATCTGCATATGCACACACAGACGTGTGGATCACATCCTTCAGACATTGAAAGCTAGGTTCTTTTGCCAAATTATCAATGCAATGGAGTCTGCAAGGAAGCTCAGCCAGCTACTTGCTCATCAGCCAGTGCAGATATGACAAAGCCGCAGCTGGTTTGCAGCCACTGCAGAGACTGCAATGGCACTTTCTTTCTCAGCTCCTTGTGAAAGACATACCATTTAAAAATGGCTAAATGGAGCCTATTTCTCATGGATCCCCAGTTACCAGACTAGTTTCTTGGGTATAGTGGCAGCCAGTGCAAAATACAGTAGCTCTGCCGGTGTTACAGTTTACACTAGGGACCACATTGGCAGGGAGACAACCCCAGGATGATGCAAGGATGGCTTAAAGCTGCATTTCCACCACCCTTTTTGAGGCCTGCCAAGAACTGCTTGGCCAAAGCTTAGAGTCTGGGCAACAGTCCCTACTTACAGACTCCTTTTAGAAACTCATCATATTAAATATAAAGCTATATAAATCCTAACTATCTTCCTCATTTGTTATTATTATGGTTCATAGGCTAAATAGCATAAACTCTGGTCATCCCTCTGATAAAAGACCAAGGCAAACTTGGGATCCAGAGAGACTTGCTAAAATTAGTCACTTCCAATGAAAATCTTAAAAGTCTGGCCTGTGCTGTGGATGTGCACCCCTTCGAATGAGAAATAAAATGAACCAAGTGGACATCTGACCTTCTTAACATTTCCCATAAATCTGTAAGTATCAAAGTTAGTATCTCTCTAAAATTCAAAGCTAGTTAGGTATATTCTGTTCTTAAATTGTTTAGTTTTTATGCAGGATAAGGGGAGGTTTTTTGGTCTCTGCTCTGTTTTATGGCGTTAATCTATTATGAAGTTGAACAGCTACTGTCTTCTCCTCCAGAGCGGCTGTGTTTCTTCAGATCATGATTTGTTTCTGCATTATGGATGAAGTAACACAAAATGCTGTCTACCTGGTATATCTGTAAATATGGTTCTCTTGCATTCCCCTTTATAATGGAAAGTAAAAATAATCTGAGTGCCATTTATTACTGACCCTAGGCATGTTCAAATCTCCAAGTAATTTTAAACATCCATATGCGATAATTGAGGTTTTGAAATGCACCTGGAAACATATTATCTTTCCTTCCTGCTCTCCAACAGGATTCCAGAGCTCTGGAATCATATCTGTTATGAGTTACCTTTCCCCTAGTCATACTTTTTATAGAACAAATGTTCAAAAAACTACCTAGTTGTTTGTTTAGATCTTGTAACCAAAACAAGGCTCCATCCTGTCCTCTTCTACTGCCCATGCCTGTAATTCTTCTCAAGCTGAACAGTGAATGGGGCTAAAGCCAGCATACTATTACATTTGGAACCCAATTTCATCCAGGAAAATGATACAAATGAACCTGGGAAATAAGCTGCAGCTTGAGAAAGTAATAAAGCATGTTACAGTGCTCATGTGTAACTGGAGATGGAGGAACTGTTTCCAGAACAGGGACTGGAAAGGACATACTGGCACCTGTGTGATTTCTGAACCACTGAAAGCAAATTCTTTCCTCACTGCCTTGGCAAGCCCATAGGGCAGATGAAATGTTGTGGTCTGGCCAAAAGAGAGACTGCTCTGGCACTACAGAAACCTCTTCTATAGCACATTCTTTCTGTGATAGTAGCTCTTCTCACCACCTCAAAAATGCTTGCTGAAACACCAGCCTCAGCTGTAGTTTCTACAAGTGGATGAAAACATGTGTCACCACCATCAGAACCATCCAAGCAAAGAGCAGGATATAACACTTCACAGCACTGGGCCAGCAAAGAGTAGTCCTGCTCTAGGCTGACAGTGAACATCCAGTATTGGGTCATGGTAATTCTGTAGGGCACTGAATGTTCTTTCCCAAAGCTCCCTGAAAAAAAATAGGTCCAAAAATTTGGATTTGGTACTGGAATTCCTCATTAAACATCCCAGTAAGTTGAAACATTTGGCTACAAGTCTTCTTGTTCCTAAAACCTGTCACACGCACACTGTTGTCCACCAGAAAGCAGGTGAAACCAACAAACTCATCATCTTGGTAATTCACAACACTAGACCACACTGGTTTTCCTGTGTTAAAAACAGGACTGCCAAGGCATTTAGAGATCTGAGAGAGGCTGACCTCTAAGCATACAGTCCAACCCTACTGACACACAATCTGAATTATAAATATTAAAATTTAATCATTTATTTGTCAGAAAGAAACCCTCATTTCTTAAATAAGACTGTATCTGAAAATCAGCCCCCCACTTCTGTCCCTCACTGCTATCCTGCAACTCATGTTGGTGCCACAGGTCGCTTAAAATGTCCTTCACATCAGTGATCTGCCTCTGATTGTGAAGAACAACATGCATATTCCTTCCTGGTGCTCCTTGTTGGAATGCTGGGCCAGTCAGGTTTAAGGAAATCACTGCAAAACTGTAGAAGTTTAGGCAAGAAACCAAACTCCCCAAAAGCTAATTGTATTGAAAATGTTCTGGCTAAAAAAGAAGAAAAAAAAAAGAAAAAGGGGGGATGGGGGGGGATGAGGAGGAGGAGGAGGGAAATTCCTGTGATTTTCCTCAAATATTTTCCAGAATCAATTTTTCTCCATATCTAAACCCCAAATTCATCTGGAAGGTGTGTGTTTATTACAATCCAGACAGTCCTTTTGGGAAATACATAAAACACTACACTGTATCACAAGCATTTTTGATTAGAAAAAGAATTCCACTGTAACTTGTTATCTGCAAACAAGTGTCGTCAAGCTCCTGTAATGGGAAAATGGTTGCATTGTCTCACAGGTCAAATATAAAACCAAAAAATATACCCTAGTCTAAGATAAAACCTGATTTTTGAAGATTTTCATTTTAAAGCTGTCTGGAAGAGCCAAAGGAATAATGGAGCACTTGTAAGAAGGAATACCAAAAAAATGCCAGTGCCAAATACACTGGGAAGGGAAATGTGGAGAAAGTGCATCTCTGAAACAGATTTTTGAAGTGACAGCCTGAGGATCAGTCCAATAAAGGAATTAGTTACCCAGAACTTGAAGCCCACAGTGCCAAAGTTAAAGGTAATGGGTTCCTAGAAGGTAGTTCTGTGTCTAGATTTCCTATAGAGAGCATGGGAAAAATTAGGTACCTCTGAGAATGGCATCCAAAACATCTGTTACTGTATTTTATCCAGTGACTATTTATATGAAATATTTAAGAAACAGCCCTGAAAGCTGGGAAGGGAATCTAAGGTGCTCTTTGCCAGATGGGTGCTTTAACCAGTACAGTCATGCTTTCTCTTACGCTTTCTTGGTGACTCTCATCCTCTCTCCCTGGCCCAGTGAACTGAAATTATTTTCTGCAGCATGGCACAGTTTCAATAGGAAGGGTGGAGAGTGCCTGCCTTCAAAACAGCCTGCGTCTGGTGGTCAGGCCACTCTCCTGGGACGTGTGAGTTGGAGTCTCCTCACGCACAGAACATTCTTGTGCTCACAGACAGGAAACTGTGAGGGTGCACTTGAGAACTCACCTTGTTTTTCCTAATCTCCAACTGCTATTATACAGATAATAAAAGGAAATATTTAACAATAACTATGAAAATTACTGACACTTACAGACACCTTTAATCTTTGAGATTCCAAAGCAAACAATGGATTATACTGAAGCAAGTTTGCCCTTTGGCCCAGCAGAAGCACCCAAGAATGCAGAAATGAGCTTTGCTGTACTTCTTAAAACGTTGTAATGCATGTTTTTGTGTGAGCTAGATCAACTTCATAGGCTGAGTCAGAGAAAATTCTGCTTGCATAGTATCCTTTTTTGTCCACTCTATGGATACTTGCTAACAGCTTTTGAGCTTTAACCTCTTTCAGCTCCTTGGATTTTCTTTAGAGCAAAAGTATGGCAGCTGTATTTAAGCCATATGCAGGAGCTCAGAGGGATAAGTCTCACCCACAGGTATGTACATTTGAATCACGTTGCTTACTATCAGTTTATCATCTCCTGGGGCATCATACAAGTAACAGTGTACAAGGATAGGCTAGGAGATGAAGAAAATTTCAACGCTATTGAAAGTGTAGAGGAGAGCTTGAAGGAAGCAGAAAATAATAAAATATGTTGGATTTTGGCCATGACAGTAAGAATTAATAATCTGACTTCCAATAGCATAGCATAGGATCTACCATAACTACAGCTATGGTCAGTTGTCTCCGAGGCTGCCGGTTGGACGTGGATTTGACAGTTTTGAAGGTTGGTCCCCTCTGAATTTACTTTAATTCTTGCTATATTTAAACAAAAGAAAAAGTGAAGGAATTTCTGAGGCTACACATCTCCTGCTGGCAAAGGTACACAGAGCTCACAGAACAGCAGGAAAAGGAACTTTCCAGAATATGGATGTCTCTTTTTTCAGCCAAACCAACACTCGCTGCTGAGATAATGACAGCCAGTCAGTCTCAGGCTGCCTCTGAGCTGCAGCAGGAGTCCTAGCAGTGCAGGTTGTACTTCTAGGGCTACTTCATCACGCACCTGCATTTTCATGAGAAGCCCATACTGTGCCTCCATTTAAATGTCTTTCTGTGCCAATCAGCAGACCTTGTGCATTAGCAGACCTTGTACTGAAGGAAAAGAGCCAAACCTGTCTCAGTTTCCAGTCTTGTGACTCAAGAAGTTTATGCAATGCAGGAAGTTATGGTTTCCCAAGTCCTTTGCATAAACAGTAGCTTTAGTGAACACTTTGCTCCTCTATGACCCAATCGAATTGAGGGCAGTTAGCATATAAATAATTTCATATCTGTATTGAAATATTTTGCTGAATCTGGGCCTAAGGAAAGATGCATTTAAACAAAAAAAGTTTCCTAAAATTATGGATTCAGAATCTTAGTGTGTTATAAAATTAAGAACTAACTATATTTTTCTAATAGCTACCTTAATATTCTACACTAATTCCTTCCTTTTCCTATTTAAAAGCAGAGTATTTAAGACTTGTAAAATGTGTGCTTTTACTACTAGGATTTTGGTGTGCTAAAATTTTTGCTTTTGTAGTTTTTTCCATACAAACATATGTAGTTTTCATTTTTATGTTACCAGTTTTTGCTATAATAAAGGACCTCCCTTTAGCAACAAAAAATCTCCAGCACAGGACAGGGAAGAAAAAGGAATGCTACCTATTCTGTGTTGGCTATGATAACATCCAAAAACATGCACTCCTTTTTTGCCTGATTCACACAAATTCCAACTGCTATATTTTATTATGGCACTTAAAAATTTGGGTAATTAGATATTGCATACAACTCAGTTTGTATCTCACAAGCAAAGGCGCACAGACACATATGCAGTAATATATTGTCACCACTTGTGATTCTGAATATTTTTTGTAACATTTTCTACCTTGAAAAAAGTAGTAGATACATACAGCATGAGAAGTCTATTTTAACTTAAAATTTCTCTTTCTCTGCTTCCATTGCCAATGACTACACTGAGAAAACACATATTCTAATTGCAACTTGGTAGGCATGTCAGAGTGCATTTTATATACCTGAGTCATGCAAACATGCATTGCACACACTGTTCAAATCTGAGGACCTTCTGATGGGACAGATTGTGAAAGTATAGACTCCCTGAAGATAAACTGAATGAGCAGGTAAGAACAACAGCACAAGAGCTACCCTTTGGCCCTGACTCCCACTAACACAAATCACTGGTTCCATGTGGACTCACTAGCCTCACACAAAGTCTGTGACTATATAAACCAGGGCTTCAGTCCATCAGCCTCAGCTTTGCTGCTTTAACACATACATATGATGCCTCCTGCTGCAACTTCTGCTACTACTGCTGTTGGTTTGGATGGGATCAGACTTTGAAGAGCTAACGTGGACACAGTGGAATGGGACACAATGGTTCTCAATGACCAGAAGAGAGTTTAGGACTGCAGGCTTCTTCCTCATCCTAGACAAAGGAAGACTGTTCTTTTTAGAACAGAACACCTCTGCCACTTCACACCTAGCTCACTCCTATAGCAGAGCCTATCAAATACAGATCTTTTCTCTAGAAAAAGGGAGGAAGGGACAGGGCAAGGAGCATGCTCCAGAAAGACTGCTTTGAGTTCTACAGAGAGAGAGTAGACAGTGACTCTGCCATTTCAGAGTGGCAATGTTCAGGCTAAGGAGTCACTCTGTGCGAACTATTGGAGCCTGCTCAGCAGCATGAAGGGCTTTATTCTCACGTCCATAATCACTGCAATCTGCTCACGAAGCCTGGACATTCCTGACTGCTGCAGACAGTCCTCAAAGGTGCTCAAGTCCACCATCCCCAAATGGTGTGAACCACTAGTGCCCTGAAATCATGAGGCAGTTGCCCAGAAGGTATGCTCAAATAGAGGGAAAGATCAGCTAATTGTGCCTGGCACAGAGGGCCTTTGAAAAGTATTTTAGAAGAGATTTCACTTCCTTGCCTATAGAGTTTTGCTTAGGACAAGAAAGAATACAACAACATCATGACAGTGTGTACGCACTGAACATACGATTCCTGTATTTTCTGGATTAGGGTACTGATTGCATTTTGATCAGTGCTATCTATTGTGTGCTTTCCTCATCATGCTGTCCTACCAAACAGAGAGACAAACATGAGTATTTCATCAGGCACTGAACTCCAGATGGGTCAAGATAAATGAGCTCTCAACCAATTCATTAAGGCTACCATGTCCTCCAAAGCTTTTACTGGGGCCCATGAGAGCCTTTCCACACAGAATGGATGCTGCAAATGGAGTCCTTCATGGCTACCAAAAAGTAGCACCAGTGAAGGAAGTGAGTCTGGCTTCTCAATAGGGTGTGAAGTCTGAGAAGCCGTCAGAATTTATTTTGCAGCAGAACTCCCAGCACGCTCTTAAGTGCAAACATACAGGTAAAATAGCCACTACCAGTGATCACTTTTCTTCCCCATTTCTCTTAGCCACTCTTTCCCCTCTTTCTTCCCTCATGACCCAACCCTTCAGCCCCTCAGGAGCCTTCAGGGGCTGAGTAAGGCTGACCTCTTATTCCCCTGGAATATCCATGGGCTTCAACCCCTAAAGGGAAGACAAAGGCTACTTAGTGTGATTTTCCAGTCACTGGGTTACATGTTTTGGGTAGCAGCTCCCTCCTACTCTGCCAGAAAAAGTTTCTCTCATGTAAATGCAGTGCCCCTCTAGGAGCACTCCATTTCCTCAGTCACATCCTCAGCAATCCTTGCACATCCTATCTTCACACTGTGCATTCCAGATCAGGGTCTCTCCCTCTACACAGAATGTTTATTTCAGCACACAGATGAAGGCCCAGGAAGGTAAGGGAACAAAATATTAAGAAAGTGCTAGCACCTAAAATTTCAGAAAAATAGAAGAGGACACATTATTGCAGTGCACTATTAATTTTAAAGCTAGCTAATTATTATTCAAAAAAGCCCAAACAGAGTAACAATTTCTTTATTCTCAGCAAATAAAGTTTCTGGAGATTTGGGCATTAATAAGAATACAGCAGAAGAATACATGCACAAAGATTTCAACATGAAGAATAGGGACATAAATACCTTTACATTTTGCCATCTTTTCTCCCATCAATTCTAGCAAGATGCCAAGTTCACTGGGAAGCATCTGCACAAGCAAGGCCAGAATGCCTGACAGGATATCTCTGGGGACCTGGAGCATGCTTAGGTCTAGCACAGGTTCAATCTGTACTGTATGCCTCTAAACCAAAGCAAGCTTTTGCTGCCCAAGACCTATTCTGGTTTCCCTTTAGTATAAAACCTCAGCACCAATTAAACTTGTATTATGTAGAAATGGATGAGGGATAATGGCACCAGCATGCACGATACACAGATATACACAAACCAGAACAAGGCATCTCTAGATTTAGCACAGTCAGATAAAATATGCTGTTATCTGAGTCAGGTAAACTGTAAGAAAAGGTCTCAGGTTAAGATCAGTACTCCTCAAAAATATCAATAAACCTCCAGATATCAATAAATCTCCAGATTTTCTTATTCAAAATATCACATTAATTAATCAGAGAATCATAGAGTCATAGAATAGTTAGGGTTGGAAAGGACCTTAAGATCATCTAGTTCCAACCCTGCTGCCCCCTGCTGCAGGGACACCTCACACTAAACCATGCCACCCAAGGCTATGTCCAACCCGGCCTTGAACACCGCCAGCAATGGAGCA
>JASSUY010012059.1:0-2500 GCA_032466535.1 Forpus xanthops
AAAAATCCAAAACACAGTGCTACACCAGCTACTGCTTAAAGAAAAATGACTGCTGCTGCTGAACCCATGACAATACCTCCTATCCATGTCTTTTAGGCATAATGCTCTTAAATGGAAGGGTAGCAGGATCCCATTTTGAGGCCAGAGTTAAGAACAGATTCTCAGTCATCTTTTCTATAGAAAAATCAAAGTGGTGGGATGGAATGCTTAGTCCTACATTGAACCCACTGTTGACCTACTATAGAAAATGGCAGGGAATGGTAGGAGATTTGGGACTTGTTTGCAACAATTACAGATGTTAAACTACTGATATCAATTTCTTAATATAAAATCATGACAGCTTTTCTCCTTCAAAATATATGATAAAATAAAAATTGTCACTTGTGACCTTAGTCATGCACTGACCACAACAAAACACTGTTGTTGCCTAGCTACAAATTTCCACTTTTAGAGTCAGTGCAGCTTCTGAATGGCAACCTAATTAAGGGTGTGTTTTCTCAAAAATCCTTTTTTTTAAACATACATCAATGAGTCTAGTAAGGAACAATACACTCTGTACGTCTTGTAACACTTTATAAACTTGAACACATATCCATATGAAATTCTTTAACAGTACACGTTCATTTTTTATCAAAGCTGCATTTCTTTGGTATATGTTAAAGATTTTAATGATTAAATTTTAAAGGGAAGGTTTTGAACACAGTTCTTTGCTGATGCTTATATTCTTCACCAGCTTCTATTTCAAGAGATATTTCAATACAATTACTATAAGACTTTCCCTACCCTAAATTGATAGTGTGTCTGATCTCACTGTCATGAACCTCAGTAACATAGGTTTGGGTTGTTCGCTGAATTGCTTATTGAGTTCAGTTGGCCACTGTCAGCTGTCTATACTACAATTTTATAATGCCTTCTAAGAAATCATTCTGGCCCAGTAAAGAATTTTTTAGCAGGTTATTATTGCACTTTGTACAACTTGCCAGACTTACAATGTTACATTCTGGAAAAAACAAATTCCCCTGCAAATTGAATAAATAATAATTTAGACGAGAATTGTAAAATACAAAGCTCTAAGCAACTGCATAAAAGTCTAGAATTGAAATTTCATAACAAAAAAGGCAGATGTTTTCATGTCTTACAAGAATACTTCCTCAGTTGGTAAAAGACAGGTTATGGCTTTCTACGGAAAATTGTGCCTCTCTTAGAAAGTATTTATTTTTCTTAAAGACAAGTGGTGTAACCATGTTCAATAAATTATTCTTAACACAATCGCAATTGACAATTATCGTGAATCTTTATGTTGAGAGAAGCAAGTAAACAGAAGCTTCAGGTCAAAATACTGGCGCCAGTGTGTCTCAAATTTACCTAGATCCCTGGTAATCAAGAGCATGGATTTAGTATTAAGATAGGTGCTTTTGCTGACAGATAATCATCTTATAAACATAATGGCATTTAAGTGATTATTAAAACTTATAAATACTGAAAAAGGAGGTTGCATAAGCACCATTTCTTTTTGTGATCTGGTTTCTTTTTTTTTGTTTCCTCTGGCATATCCATGACACTATTAAAATGAAAAACAAACAATTTAGGATGGTGAGGCCTTCGAAAAGTTTTGCAGTTCCTTACTGTGGAATAGACACCACACACTCCATATGCCAATGGGTCAATGAACTGGGAACCTAGATGAAAAAGAATTTGTCTGTTCATGAACTAATAGAGTGCAACAAAATGAAAAAAGCTGAAACCTCACTTTGGTAATAAAAGCACCTGGTTCTTGTTACAAAGGTGGCATGCAGCTCTGAAGTCTGGCAGGAAAAATATACATATAGGGTCTAGACCACCCTGGTGACATCCCAGCTATTGAAGTCCTAGTGACTGAGCTGGTTTAATGATTCAGACTCACATCTGTGGACTATTACAAATTTCAATTCAAGAGCTAAAAGGAAATAAAAATAATAAAATTTTGGTCCTGTGGATCCCCAGTTGGAACTGAGTTTATATGGGAACAATAGGAATTCAGATACCACAGATGTGCTTTGGATATTTCCAGTTGTGTTACTGTCCTAAGTTGGGTTAATCACAGGACATAGTTTAAGAGTAAGTGCCTCAGGCTGCCAAAAGTCTGAGAAGCTGTAATATCAACTGAGATCAGAACCCATTTCCTTCACCTTGTGTTCTAGCTAAGTATTCCCAACTAGACAGTAATAACATAGGAGTAGCAATGAAATCCGAAGATTCCCTATAGCAAGAGCTTCACAAAAGCTGATTCCACCAAGGGCTTGCTTTGACAGAAAATGTACCAGGCAAGTACTCTCATACGTTCAGGGTAGATTGATTTGAATTTCACACAGGGTAAATCAATGAGAACACATCACGCTAGTGCTTCATGTACAGTCAATGATCTTTTAATTCATTCCAGATGAGGTTTCCTATTTTTGCAGCCCTAACTGGCCTAACTCTCATCTTTATGAGAAACCTTCTACAGCTCATTACAACTGAG
>JASSUY010012059.1:7500-31769 GCA_032466535.1 Forpus xanthops
GAAGAATTTGTAACTGAAAGTGGCTTGCAGTCTTAAAAAGTGCCTTTGTGTTTGGAGAAAGAATAACTAATAATTGTTTTAATTAAAACAAAGATATTTTTAAGCCATTACAATACTTTTTGTTGATGCTGTTTAAAATACAGTGAGGGTTAATTTGCTTTTAATTATTATGCATACAGCTTGTCTTTCAATGAAGAAACATAAAACTATCCTTTAAAATTTCTATTAACCTTCCACTTTTACATCCCTTTGATTTTCACTCTGAGTATTACTACTGTCATGGCACCCAACCCCTAGCGATGCACATTCCTCAGAAGGGAAAGTATACAACTTCCCTATGAGCCAATAAAATCAGTGAGATGGTTATTCGGGTAATACTGCCAGTACTTTCCACAGGACAGCATACAAGTCGGTACTCTAAGACTATCCAGGAGCATGGAGTAAGATTCAAAAGTCTTATCTTGTAACATGAGAGTTCCACATACCAGTGTCGAACGCTGTTGGAAGACACTGAGTCAACTAACTAAAGCCAATTTTATAGCCAGACTATTTGTTATCCTTACAGTGCACACATATCAAAGAGCCTAAAAGGGAGCAACAGCTCCCCAGTTTCTAAAAAATCCTCTTTTGTTACATATCTTCAAATGTAACGCTTGTGTTTACACAGTTACAGTGTTACAAAGCTTTTGGTAACATTAATATTGATTAAGAACACTTTTTGAAAGTAAGAGATGGAAACTGCTCCAAAGGAACTAGTGCAGCAATACTGAAAAGAATGACTAGAAGAAAAAATAACCTTAAAAAATGAATGATAAAAGACCCCCAGTGGATTTTATTTAATGCTGTATGATAAACAGTCCCTTGGATCTAACTTTGGTTTTCCCTATTTCTTAATTCAGCTTTCGGCAGTATATTAGCATATTTCTATTACAATCCCTTCTGAAATATGCCATTTTGTAGGTCATTTCATTAGAAATATTCTCAGTATCTGATGAAACAAGATATCATAACTAGCTCCTAGAAGTGGACATGGGTTTTATTATACATCATTCCCCAGATGAAAAATGTTTTTTTGTGAAAAAGAAAGTGTTCATATAAACATGTTGATTTGCTTTAAAATAAATATTAAAGAAAAAAAACAAAACCAAAGCAAACCACCAAACAAAAACCCCCAAAATTATTAAAGTAAAAAATTCTAATAAAATATTTATAAACTAAAATTTTTAATAATAATAACTGATTCAAAGCTTATTTTAATATCTATAAAATTTAAAGTAAACAGTTTTTAAAAAGTATATTCCCCTTTTTCAAACAATATTGTCATTCCATTAAAGGAATTTCCAAATGCCCTTTGTATGTCTGAGAAATTCTCATTCAGTTTCAGCTGAAACATTACTGAACTTCTTTAATTTTAAGATAAAATGCTAAAGAAATACCAACTTATTACTTTCTTTTTTTCCAATATCATGTGACAGTCAAGTAGATTCTCAGGAAATCTAGAAACAGCATTGGGAGGTAAGGATTTTTTAGGAGAAGACTAATGCTAACTTATAGAATTAGAAATTTATGGCATTGCTACTATTTCAAAGCAACAAGAAAGTAAAAGTATTAGCATATCTGTTAATTCTTTGAGTAACAACTTTTAAAGTGCTTAGCAAAAGAACAAGTCTGTATATACAGATCTCCGAATTTAAAGATTTGAACATCTGCACTTCCGAAATATATCATGATGTGTCAATTAACAAATACTAATGAGGACAAATTTTCATATTTCAAAATAGTTTTGGTCATTCAAAATTCTTGCTCAATCTTTAAAATCACAGTAAATATTTTTACAGCTACTTTAACTGAAAGTACAGTAATCACATTAGCAGCAGAAAATAACAGAAAACATACTTGTTCTGAGGTTAAGAAAACAAGGCGCAACATAATCATTCTGAATGTGATCCCACACTCATTATGAATTGTTATGTCAAAGAATTCTTATCTCTGTGTTTAATACAGCACATATCAGCAGTGAACCAAATGGCTATATGATAGTTTGGAGACTGCACTGTCTCTGTAGAACATAAGGTAATGAGAAACTGTATGAGAAGTTACAAATAGCATAGGGATAAAATATGCACACAAGGGATTATTTCATCATTATACATGTAAATTTCACCAAATTTAGTAGCATACGCATTAGTAAAACAAAAGTCACACCTTGTATTTATCTGTGATATTACATTCTCCTGGGAGAAGACAGAATCTAGAAGGTCTGCAAATCAGTGACACAGCTCTCAGGCCAAATCACACATGGTGAGTGCTCTTTCAAGAACTAGGCATGAAGATTCTTCAGCTTTGCATCATATTCTGCCCCGATCATTTATAGACAGCTTCTATTCCCCAGAGCACCGCAAGAGTTGCCCCACAAAATTTCTTTCCATCTGGATCTGTGTTGAAGCTGTTTCTTATGCAGATTCTCCCACATCGGGACCACTCTTCCACTCCATTCCCCTTTACTTTTCAATTCCATTTCTTTTTATGATGCTGACAAGGGTCCCTGGCTTTTTCTTTATTTTTTTTTTTGTACTGCATGACACTTGCAACAACATAATGTAACCTTTTTTGACTATGAAGACAGGCAGTTCTCATTCAGTATAGTATCCCACTAGAATTTCTAGCAAGCCTAGATCAGAACCTCTTGAATTGCTGCCTGTACTCTATGCTCCAGAAGTTAATGAACTTTTTTTTTTACTGCTTTCTCCCCTGGGTGTTAAGCTTGTGAGGACAACTTTTCCAGCTACTCATCTCTTACCTTAAAAGTATGCTTAATCTATTCCTATCGAATTATCTATCAGTTAGTGATTGAATGATCTCACCCAGCTTCAGACTCAGAAAAGCAGAGACTGTGAAAACTGGTCCAACATGTAAGCTCCATAACTACTTCAGTAAACCTCCCAGACCCTGAGCAAAAAAAGCACCACAACTATTGCATCACATTACCTGAAGTCAGGACTTCTACAGAAATTGCACAATGGAAAATTGGAATTTAAAAACTTTCATTCAACCCTGATTGAAGGAGAAAATTTATCACTCAATACCAAAGCAATGTAGATTACTTGTCCTTCTGCTCTAAGGAGAACTTCTGAAAGCTGTCAAGTGACCTCTCCCGGAAGACACTGATCATCCTAAAAGCTACAGTGTAACTTCCACGATTCACAGCTAGCCTCCTTGAAGAGCTTGCCCCTAAATACTAGTTCCAATGCCTGCAAAACTTCCTGGTACTAGATCTTCTGCACATTTCTGCTGGGAAACAAACCGAAGACCCTGCTGAATTTTTTTGGTTGTCCATAAGATAATGGCAGAATATTTGGCTTTGCTGGTGTTATTACCACCTTGATGTGAGGCTGAGAAAAAGAGAGCTTTCTGATGTAATACAAACATTGATGACACCTCCTATTTTTTATTTATTAAGAAAAAGAATCAAATACATCAGTGGGGCTGAGGTTTTCCTAGACATGAATAAATGACTATGGCTTTTATCTGTATTTTCCATAAAAATAATGAAGAATGACATAAAAATGACTAGGTAATAACAACATGACTATTCGAAGGTTGATAGCATGTGCCTCCATTCCAGCTATAGATCTAGGTGAAGAGTTTTTCAAAGAGAGACCAGCAATGTGCTCCAGTAAAATCTCAAACAGGCTCTCAGGCATGTTGTGCAATATTTCTACTTACATTTAACCACCAAAAGCTTGGAAGAATCTCATAACTCAAATATTTATTAATATATTTTTTAAAAAATACTGTTAAGAGCTCTGAAATTCATCCAATACCCGTAACTCTATATGTAAAAGAGATAGGAGCAGAGACAAGACAGGATGAAATGGGACGCACTAATAAAAATGAATCCTGAAGAAGGAGACAAGAAAGGCACCTCACTAAATTATCCTTACAGCTATTTTTGAAGTGAAGGTGAAGATGAGTGAGTCAACATACTGGCAAGTATTTTTACCTCAGAATTAATTTAACACAACGAAGGAGTCAAATATGGTATTTTAAAAGGACTACTATCCTTTTAAAAGTAATAAAGTGGCAAGCTCTGTTTCTAAAAAGCCCGTGTTCTTATTGCTGCATTTTTCTTTCTTTCATACCCTGATCGGTACAGATTTTATGAAAATAAGCAAACAAAAAAACCCTAACACATTGAAAATAGGAAGTAAAAATGAATGCCAAAGAGAATGCAACTGAGTAGCTTACTTTATCTAAACTACTCTAAGCTAAGAAAAGTATATGATGGGCATAGACATAAAGAACACAAGATTAAAAGTTAATATATTATCTTTAACACAGCTACAATTGAAAAAATCTTGTTCTGGGAATGTCTTCCCAGTGGAGAAACACTTTAATGCTATCATTTTCATGCAAAAAAAAAAAAAAAAATTATACATGAAGCATTAGGCAATTAATCCATTTTCTTAGGAGAAAAGTTCAAATATTAAGATAATACAGAAATTAAGTACTCACATGTGATTTCTCAGAAGATTTTGTGGTTACTACCACAGTGTACTGTATAATTCTATTTCAGATAGCTCTGATTTCTCAGTTATATTTACAGTCTCTGGCTCCCATCTGCCTGATATTGACCACAACAACTAAGATCCAGGTGAGTGTCTTGTTAAGAGGCAGCACCAAACATTTCAGAAGCAGCTTTATACAAAAGACTAAAGTTTTACTGCTGCTCTATCAAGAACATTGCATGCACCGAGCACTATTTTGTATTTACGTGATAAAAGAGGAATGGATATTTATTGATGTTGATCTTAAAAATATCTGAGATTTATTTCTTACTGAGCACTTGGTGAAATAAAGAAAAAGATTTTCAAGTTAGAAGAAATGAAAAAAATGAATGAAAAAATAAAAGTTTCAAAGCAAAGGAACAATTTTAAAATTTCCCTAGAATGATTTCTTTATCCACAGAAAGAAAGAACTCTATTACATAAAAATGTCAATGTACTTAATTGGAAATACTTGCACATGGACAGGAAGACACTAATTATTTCAATCTTTTGATAAAACTGGTATCCTAAAAAGGGCCAGAACTAATCAAATAATAGTTTCACTTCTTACATAGAGAAACACAGCTCTGGTAATACTCGCTTCTGAATCTTCCATTTTTTTTTCTTTCTAATCTCTTGTAATTCTCCATGTTTTTTCTTCTTGATTTAACTTTTTCTCATATTCTGCTGTCTTATCTTTAAGATGATTAAACACCATCTGAACATTTTATTCTTTAATCACCACACCACTTGACATTCACCTTTGAAAGAAAAAAAAAGAATTCAATGAAGTAATCAAGAACTTCTACTGTATTATGCTTTAGTCTTAATTTACAGCCTTCATTTTTAATTTTATAATAGTGTCTTCTTGCAAATAATAATACATTTTATAAAAACATATATAATGGAGCTTATCATGAATGTTTAGATTACGTCAAGACATTGCCTATGAAACCATATCTAATGTGTCCATTAAAATATATAGTTCTCACTTATTTAAAAAACAGCTTGCATGCCTAAAATAACCTTCTAAAGAATGGACTATTTCACTCACGTGTGAAGTATTAACATGAATAAGCTATTCTGAGACACAGAATTAGTCCATAACCAGTGCTGTATTTGGGAACCAGTATTTTGTTATTTATTGGGATTGTGTTGTGTTTTAAGGCCCTCAAACAGTTCTCTCACTCTCTCCCCCTCTTTCTTCCCCAGTCCCAGGGGATGGGGAGGAGAATCAAAAGAATGCAACTTCCACAGGTTAAGATAAGAATAGTTTAGTAACTAAAGTATAATATAAATCACTACTGCTACCACCAATAATAATAATAGAAATACAAGGGAAAATAATACAATAGCTCACCCAGCCCCACCAAACAGTGCACCCCCCTCATCTGATACCAAGCCCGACATGCACTAACACACCCCCCCCACACCCCCCCCCCACTTACAGGTCCCTGCTCTCCGTTTGAATTCCTGGGCATGATGTGCTGTGGTATGGAATATCTCTTTGGTCAGTTTGGATCAGGTGTCCTGTCTCTGCTTCCTCCCAGCTTCCCCTCCTCCCTAGCAAAGCATGAGGCTCAGAAAGTCCTTTGCAAGCCTATACATTCTAAGCCATAACTATAAACACTGGAGTTATCAGTTTCATCTGTTCCCCAGATGAAAATCAAAAACACAGCGCTGCACCAGCTACTACAAAAGAGAAAAATGACTGCTACTGCTGAACCCAGGACACCTGCAAATTTATGACATAGAAAGATTCTCCTAGGAGAGTATTCTACATAAATAGGCTTAAAACCAAAAATGTTTATAACGCAAAGATTTAAAAACAAAGCTTTGATCGTAAATACGCTTCTACACCAGCACATACAAAGATACCCATTTTATTAGTATTTGGTAAAGGCACTTTGCCTTATGCAGAACTGAACTTTTTAATCAAGTCTGAGTAGTTCCTAAACTGTCATACACGTCAAAGCCTCCAAGTTACATTGGCTAAAGGAAAAACAAATAAGCTAGAACACACGGTAATGAAAAGTTACATTAATCATCATTCCCAATTTCTTAGAGAAATCACCATGGTTTTACTAAAAAGTACAAGTACCAGGTGCATCCTGAAAAGAAAAAAAGACTGCTGATAAGGTTTACAAGCATGATCACTAAATGTTTCACCACAGAGGATGCATTGTTGGTTCTACAGTAGCTGCTGCATTTTCACATCTACTGTGGGGAAGGTCAGAAAAAAAAAAAAAAAAAAACAACATAACAACCCATAGTAGTAACTCAAAACATTTTTGTTGCAGATGGCATTGATATCAGTGGAACTACAATATTAATAAAATAGTATCATAAGAAACAAGATTTGCAGCTCTGCACAGATATGAAAACTTAAGTTTTATTATCAGCTGCTTAACTTCTGTGGAAAGCAGCAGAAAGCATTCCTCCATCACTGCTCCACCAACAGCACCACTACTCCAAAAGAACGCTATTTTTAATTGTTTTGTATTTGTGTACACATAACAAATTGAAGAACAGATCAACCTGTATCACCAACTTCATCTCATATTACTGACCATAACAGCTCCTACCTCTTACTTAAAAAAACATCAAATAGCTTCCTGAAAAGACCTGCCAGAACTTGTCTGCAGATCACGGGGCTTGCTGGTAACCCATAGAGAGGATATTGTCCCACCAGTTTGAAAGAGGTCACTTTTAGGTAATGTCAGTAGAATATACTCAAATAATCATTATTATGACAATCCTGTAGGGAAAGATAACACAAACACAATGCTATTAAGCCTGTGGGTAGAGACAGATAATGAAACCACTAGTAATGTGTTACATTATATGCTCTATGGAACCAATCAACAAGAAAATTACTCCAGAGTTAGCAGTCAGCATAATAAACAAATTTGCTATAAACTTTAATAGAAACAGTTTGTCCTGGAAATAGGTTTTTGGGGTTTGTTGCTTTGGGGTGGGGTGTTTTTTGGAAGTACTAATTAAAGTTTACAGAAGTCAGCGTAAAGTCTCCCACTGATTTTTAAGAGACTTTCAGTCAGGAAGCAAGTTCTCCTTGAGCAGAAATGGACTTAAAATAAACCTTCTACTTGAGTGCAGCAATGGCTAGAAATCAGAATTATTGTATTCTGAGGCAAATCCAACCATTAAAAACAAAAAGTCTAAATTAAACATGAAAAATACCAATAAAATAATGGAAATAAAGCTTCACTTATTATTTATAGAATGACTTGTGTGTGAGGTGCATAGCAGAAAGCTCAGCAGCAAGTGTAAGTGACTCTAGACCTGCACAAGAGAAAATCTCTGTAAGAAGCTTTCCCAGCAAAACTTACATCCCTGGAAGGAATAAGAAGCTAGGTGAGCCTTCAGGACAAATTCATAGCACCCATATGCCTAAATAGTGCACCTGAATCCCATTTTATACACTTAAGTCTTCAGTGGATTTTGGTCTGCATTGCTACAGACAATTATTATTGATAGCTTGACACAAATTCCACAAGACCTAAATCCTTCCCACTACAATGCGATCATCTTAGACACAGCCACACTGGGCCTTCCAATGTTAAGAGTTGTTTTCAGTGAAGAGATGGGGGTGAAACCCCAGTCCAAAATGCTTACTGCTCTCCAGGAGAAAGTATCTTAGTGCTAAATGCAACAGTTCCATAGAAAAAACTGTCCATCTTCAGTGATACCAACTACTGGATATAATCCATTTGCAAAAGCAGTGTATGGAATACCCTGCAGTGTGACAAAAATATTATAAAGACTACAATCAGGTATGCCACAGCAATCCAAAAAATAGCTCTAAAATGCTTCTCTTAGGTAAAGTAGGCAAAAAAAAAAAATCTATTTAACACAAAAGATTGTTTCAATTTGTGAGAAATTTTTTACACAAGCAAGAATGGAAAGCAGTCTTCTCTGTCTCTTGACAGTCTATTAAGTTTTCTGTAACAAATAGATAGCAGGTTAAATAAAGGTCAATGTACGCTGGTATCCCAGCTACAGGAGTACATAAGCAGTAAAGTACAGCGTGATCAATCCTCGGCCGTAGTTTCCCAGTGTTCAACCACTTGTAGTTCAGGGGCTTTCTAAGCCAGATGCTTTCAGTGCATTGTGAAACTCTCCATCAATCTGTCATTTTGAACCTGCTTGATCCCATTTGCATTTCTGACTGCCACAGCTTCTTGTAGCTGTTAAGTGCATGATTCAATTACATGCTGCGTCAGAAGATGCTTTCATTTATTTTAAACCTGCTGCTATATAACTATCCCTGGGTATTCCCACTTCACATTCTGTGAAACAGAGTAAGTATCAGTTCCCTGTTTCTCTTTCCATAATGTTTGGAATTTGCATACATTAAAGAATCACCTGCTAGATTCCTTTTTCCAGACCAATCTGATGATACCTCATTTTGTAGCAGTCTTTCCATAGCTAAGCATGGAATTCTTGCCTTTCTCTATAACTCTTTAGGCTCTATTGTATTCTTTCATGTCTTCTCTACCTGAATATTTTCCTTTTCCTAGGGTGCTGATGTGCCAAAGAATGCAGTTGTGGTACAATCACTATTAGGCTAACAATTTTCAGCTTGAATGAGCCTTAGATAGTTTTAAGTTTAGATTATTCAGCAGCAAATATCTAAATGTAAGTTTTCATAGCAAAAAGCTAAGTGTTATTGAAGAATCATTACAGTCATGAAAAACTCTATTGTCTTCTGAAAAAAAGTCTTAAATAGTCATGTTGCATAGAAAGATGTATCATCTACTAAAAACACTAAAATTCTGTCACCACACTGCAGAACACAGGCTGAAAGAAGCTCAGTCTCATTCTTTTTTATTGTAGGTTATCTTTTTTAAAGCTAAAAATGTCAGTAGGATAAATACAAATTCTTGAAACAAGACAGCAGGCCTCTTGATACACTTACACTGATGAATTCAACTGTAAAACCCTAACTCTTGCAGTTCTTCGACTAGTAGTATATGACAAGCAAGGACAACTCAGCTGGCTTTGAAAGAAAAAATCTGTGCATAAAACAGGAGCAAAGAGTCTTTGGAAGAACTTCAGTGAAAGGTCTCAGCCCTACAGTGATCGAAGTTAAAGTCTGACTGCAATTCTACTTCAAGTTCACTTCATGGGCATGATCTGCTGCTACTGACATAATGCAGAGCTGCGTTATCTGCTACAGTATCTAGACACAAAGATCCAGGAAGGAAAAACCCACACGGTCCCAAAAGCTTGTGTTACATGCAAACACAGCAGAGAGAGGAGCCTGGGAACAACCGACAGGGAAATATTTTTGTTAAAAGTTACAAAATATTTCAGTGGGCATTATATAACAAATTACACAGCTTTCCTACCCCTTCATTAAAATGCTTCTACATGGCAATGTCAAAAGGAACATGCCAGAAGGAAAACAGCATCAGTCAACTCTGTTTACAACCCCACACAGGAAGGCTTGCAATGCACTACGTGTAAAAAAAAAAGAAGAAATCCAGTCCTTTGAATACTGTTTTCAGTTCTCCTAACCTAAAAGTGGTTGGAATTAACACTTTATTCGCAAACAACTGGCCCTGGATTGTTCATAAAAAAGAAAATGTTAACTCTTGGCAAATAATTTACCCAAAGCATGGTCTATCTTTAGGCTTCTTCAAAAACGGGTCAGGTTCTACACTCTCTTGACCTTTGTCTCCCAACTTTTGTACTTCACTGACTTCAAGCTCCTCTTGGCAAAACCCCTTAATGCAAGTAAAGAGGTAAGTTTTGTAGTAAAAAACTACAAAAGAACTACATAAATGAGTTCTCTTGTTTCTAAAGCCAAATATAGAGCACATGAATGCACTGAAAATTATCTAGAAGGATTCATATTTTACTTTCGGTAGATGCCAAATGTAATTTGCTGCAGGAAAGGTTTTTAAAACAAGTCCCTGTTTAGTCCTTTATTCTTCACAGTTATACTGTGAATGCTAAAACACTCCAACGTAAGCAAGTCTGGCTTCCACTGGAATTGCCTTCTCAGATGCTAACCTTGAAACTTGCAGAGTTCTTGAAGACAGGAAAAAATACTGTTAATAGTTTCCTTTGATCATCTAAATCTACAGAGTTTTAAATTTTTGCTAATTCAGTAAGACCACTCATGCTTAAAGGACACCTTCAAATAATTGGTAGAGAAATGGGAAAATAGGGCAAGAGCACTCAATTCCTGCAGAATAAGAGCCTGCCCTTACTGAGCAACTTACCTTACTTTTCTAAAGCCCCTTTTTCAGCTTCTAAGATCAGCTTAAAGAAAGCAATGGACTTCTATTCTGACTATAGATTATATGAACATATAGATCCTTTAGAGTAAAATAAACACTGTAAAATTTATTTCCCTGAAAAGCATACAATGCTTAAACAGAACTCCTGCAACATTAAAGTCCTGGGGAAAAAAAAAAAAAAAAAAAAAAAAAAAAAAAAAAAAAAAAAAAAACCACAGGAAAAGTAAAATAAGTTGGATTTTTTTTTTTTAATCTTAATTCCATCTGAAATTTGCATTCAACACCTGATGAACATTTCCCAGGGCATCAGCAGTTCCTGAAAGTTGCAGACAAGCTATTTAATTCCTATCCTAAGTTTAAATTATTTTCATTCCACTGGAACAATGCCAAAGGAGAACTGTGATTCAAAAGACTTTTATACACTACCAAGACAACCTTGTGGGAAAATAAACACGATGCTCTGCATGGGGTCCCAACAGCATGTCTTAGAGATGCATAGCCTGCAAATTCTCAAGTTCAGATATCTGATATCAGACACAACCATGTTATCTGATTGAATTTGTTAGTTTAGCAATTAAATTTAAGAGGAATTATGGTATTTTTCATTCCATATCCTTACAGTGACCAGAATAATGTTCTAGTTTCCAGACTGGATCTCTTCTTAAGCATCCTTAATTCTAAAGTCAATACTCTCCTAGAAATCAATTTTTTCCTCATACAGTATTCAATTCATTGACTTCATAAGCCCGTCCTACTTACCCTTCTTTGAATGGGCTCCAGTTTGAATAAACCATTCCTAAGAACAGGAAACTGAGTTTATCCAGTACTTCAGTTAAGGCCAGTTCCTTATATAACATTAATACTTTCTCATCTCTATCAGAAATCTCTCTGCTGAGAACCACCACCCGAGAATGTATCTCAAGAAATTTCCTCCACTTGTAAGACAGATCATTATCACTCTCAGGAGTATTGCTAAATCATCAACTTGTAGTAAAAATGCTACCCAGTCATTAAAACTTAAACCCTGCATAATCTCTAAAAACAATGGTTTTAATTTAAATCCAAGATAGAGTCTTTTCAATTTTTGAAACCTTCATACAATTCCAAGAAAAAAAATACTATTCTGTACCAAAACACTCATAGAACTTTGTTCCTGATTCAGTAAAGCATTTATGCATTTCGGTAACTTCAGATTGCAAGTATTCCCATCACTCCAAGTGGATACCTTTAGGAGACTAAAACCACACTCGAACGTTTTGTTGGGCTTACTGGGTTAATATCCCTAGGTGCAACTTACAAAGGATCCTGAAGGCTCTTTCACACTTAACTACCCCGGTTTCCTCTGAATGTTAAAGCTTTAAAATGCAAAACGCAAATATTTTGTTTACCTAATCCTCTGAATGGAGATACTAAACTCCGAGAGCTAAGCATGTGTTCTTTGCTTCTTGCCTTGAGCTAGAGCTCTGCCCAGCGCCTTCACACATTTGCAGAGTGAAGGCTTCTTTTCCACAGCTCTCCCGATGCCTTTCAAGTGCAAACCACTACACGAGGATCACGTGTGACCATATGCTAAATTAAGTTTGCCCAGGAGACTTCATTCATCATCTCCCCAGAAACCAGCAATTAAACTATGGTGCTTGCAAGGAGATGCCACTTAATTGGAAACCACATAGTTTATTCTTAAAAATTAAGCTGGAGAAAGAACCAAGCAAACAACAAACAAGCAAGCAAACAAAAAGCCCACAGACAAATATAACCATAAGGCCATTTTCTTCACCAGCTTATAACAAAGGCACAGGCTTTTAAGATCACGCCCGACCTGTTAATTTCACATAAAAGGTGTTAAGCACACGGTGCTGCTCCATAGCAATCTGCACTACATTCAGCCTCCAAACACGCCTTCTGTTAATTTGCGACACTGCATATTTTGCAACTCAAGAGCAAAGAAAACCATCACAGTAGAAGCAATTCATCTGCTCCAGGTGCCTCACGAATATTAAGAGCAGCTAAGAGCTGCTACACAAAAACTTCACAACTCTGCGGGGAACTGCCCCGCTGCGAAATTCATGGGGCACGCACGGACGGGGAGGAACCTCGGCACCCTCGGTGGGGCAGGGGCAGGTACCCGCCACAGACCACCTCCAGGGCCCGCTCCCCGGACCCCTCTACCAGCTGCTCGGCCCAGTGACACCCCTTTCTCCTGAGGGGCTCCGGAGATGCAACACCGCGGTTCCACCGCCCCTGTTCGGTGCCTGCAGGGCCGCTGCGCGCCGCCCCGCCCTAACGGGCTCCCTCCACACCTCCGCTCAGCCCGGCTCCTGCCCTGCCGGCCACAGCAGCATCGCGGAGTCCGGAGAGTGACCCCAGCCCGGGCATCCCGGCGACGGGACCTGCGGAAACTTCGCGGCCGGAGCACCCCCCCCTCACCTTGATGATGCTGCTCCTCCGCGGGGTGGCCTTGGCCGCCTCCAGCAGGGACGCATCGTGGTCGGACGCTGCCGCCGGCCCCAGGCTGCTGCCGGGGAAGCGCTCGGCCGTACCGACGGCCGAGACACCGCTGCGGCGCTCCCGCCTCCTGCCCGCGGCTGCTGCCGGCGCGTCCAGTGAAGCCGACTCGGACTCCTCCTCGGGGCGATGAGCGGCGTCGGGGGGTGCACGGCCGGCCGCCGGTTGTTCTCTGCTGCCGGCAGCCTCTGCCATCGCCCCGCCGAGCAGTGTCAACTTCTCCGGGCGCTGAGGAAGGGCCGGGTGGGAGGACACGCACACGGACGGCGTCCCGCGGCGCTCCCCTCACGGCACGACGGCGGCAACTTTCTCCGGTGGAGCCATGGCCGTCCCCCACGGACTCCGCAGCACCCCCAGTGCGGCAAACACCGGGAGCGGGGCGGCTGCGGACAGCGCGCGCAGGGAAGTGCCGCCGCGGCGGCGGCACCGCTGTGTTGTGACAGCGGCCGGGCGTGCTTTGACAGGCGGCTGTGACGGACGGGGCCATGAGCCAATCAGCGCTGCTGTCGCCCCCCGAGGGGCACCGTACCGACCAATGGGCTTCGTGAGGGGCGTGCCCGCGGGACGCCTGGATGGGCGTTCTGGGCGGTGCGCGGCGGTGCGCGGCTGAGGAGCAGGTAGGGCTGGGGGCGAGCGAGCGGTGGGGCTTGATGGCGTCCACCGGAGCGCAGAGAGAAACGGCGCGGGAAGGGTCGTCTTGTCCATCCCCCCCGTCTGTGGGGGGCGGGTGTGCGTGCCGGGACACCGCGTCAGTGCCTCCCCGCGCATTTCTGGGCAGCAGCCGAGGGAGGGCTGAAACAGCCACCGAGAAAAAGGGGTTTAGGTTAACCCCGCTTAACCGCGTTGTTCCCCTGGAGGTACTCGCGTTGGGAGCGCTGCAGAGGAGACGGAGGGACGGTGGCGGGATGGGAGCACTGTCGCCTCAGCGCTGTTGGCGGCGGGGGGCGTGGGCGCCTCGCCCAAGTACCGGTTGCTGCGTGTGGGTCAGCAGAGCGGGATGAGGCGCGAGGCGTGCTTCACAAAAGGCAGCGAGGGCGCATGTTGGGAGGCTCCTCGGAAATGAGCCCGAAACAAGGCGGGCAGCGGCTTGGCCGCCTCCTCTCAGGGCACTCCCCTCACGGCCCCGGCCCGGGGCAGCTCCGGCACCGCCGCGCCCCTCACAGCTCCGCGCCCCTCTGGGTAGCTGGTGCGCGGGGCCCGCCGTTACAGGGCCAACACCGCCCCCTGGCGGCACAAAGCGGCCAGCTGGGAGCAGCCGGTACCGCAGGGCGGTCCCGGGCGGGAGGCGAGGAGGAGCCCTCCGGTAAGGGGTAAGGGGTGTTTAATCCCCGGCAGCCAGGCCATGAGTCATGGTCAGCCGTGAGCGGTGAGGGTGAGCGTGGTGCTGCCCTTCACAGCTTTCCAGATGGGGTTTAGTTATAATAAGGCTATCTACGTGAGCACCTCGGGAAAGGTAGGGAAGAGAAGATTGCAGCAAGGGTAAAAGTGTGGGGAAGGGAAAGCAGGAAAGACAGTTGGGAAACAGGGATTATATCGAAGGATAGAAAATAGGAGGGATAGGGTTGAGTGTGCTTATAGTGACTTGGAAAGATCCAGGAACAAACTTGCCAATGAAGTTTACTAGTTGACAAGCAGGTATTCTTTATTGTGGTGCCGGGAGACATGGGGGATAACTACTCCTAACATGTGTCCCCGTATTGCTACACAAGCAGCCCTTATATAGCTACAGAGCATAAATACATATAAGGCTATGTATGGATTGCATCATTTTCCAGAAAGTTCCCTGCATGTGTACAAAAATGTGGTGGTGGTCTTTCGGGGTCATTTACTTCTTCCAAGAATCTTCATCGCTGCTGGCAGCCTTTGAAGTATGCACAGTAGATGCTTATACCAGCTTAATCAGTTCATTAACACCACAGACATAACAGTCATCCTGTTCTCCTACTTATCAGTTAGTTTAACTGCAGCACATCCTGGGCCCCTGCCTTTCCAGATACTCCATATCCTGTTCTTCTAGCTTCTAGTACTCATTTTGTACTAAGGTCATAAAAGCCTAAACTATGTCAACTACAGCTGTTTATCTTGTACAAGGATTCTCAGCATGTTCTCTAGCTGCATCTCAGTAATTTTCCATTACTACTGTTACAAAGCCATCAAATTTAACATTATTTAAAATTGATTCTAAAGGTTTATATTTTCATTTTGTAATTTTGTAAGCCCCCTTTTTCTCAATAGTCACTGGATGTGTAAGACTACTCAAAACTAGCTATCAGTTTTAAAGGTAGTAAGACTCAGTGGAAAATTTCCTTTTTCTTTGGTTTTGTCCTCGGTTTAGCAGTAGCAATCATTTTTGTCCTTCTTAGTAGTTGGTGCAGTGCTGTGGTTTTGACTTTCAGCCTGGGAACAGCACTGATAACACTGATGTTTTTAGTTACTGCTCAGGAATGTTTTGGTCTGACCAAGGACTTCCTGAGTCTCATGTTTTGCCGGGGAGGAGGGGAAGCTGGGAGGAAACAGACAGGACACCTGCCCCAAACTGACAAAAGAGGCATTCCATACCACAGCACATCATGCCCAGGGTGTAAAGAATAGGGACAGGGACCTGGAAGAGTGGGTTCACTGCTGTGTGAGGCTGGGTGTCAGTCGTGGGTGGTAAGTGGTTATATTCTCTTGCCTTGTTGTTTCCCTTGTCATTATTATTATTGGTGATAGCAACAGTGGTTTGTGTTATACCTTAGTTACCGGACTGTTCTTAATCTCAACCTATGGGAGTTATATTCTTTCCATTCTACTCCCTATTCCTCTGTGAGTGTGGGGTGAGGGGGGAAGAGGGGGCAGTGAGTGAGGGAGAGAACTGCATGACTTACAGCTGGGCTTAAACCACTAGAGGTTTCCAACGTAATTTCCTAATGAAGGTGTTGGGCAGCTGTTGGCAGTCAATGAGGTAACCTTACCCCAGATAGTCATTAGCAACTAACGAATGCCTAGCTACAGGACATAATTGCCACTCAAAGGATGTGAATTTTTCTATATATACACAATATATAATATGCAATTCCATATAAAATCCCAGAACTTCTGTCAAGGTTACAGAGGCATTTATCATATTCAACTCAAAAAAAAAAAAAAGCTGCTTGAGAAACAGATTAAAATATCACTGAACTTTCTTTTTCTCATGAGCTTCCATCTAAATTTGATGTGAGAAATGTCATGATATGTGTGTACAACAGTTATCTTGTTTGGAGGGCCTTTTTCAGTGAAAAAGGCCAGAAAAATGATATAAACTATTCATATTGAAGAAACATTTACCTTAAAAACTACTGGAAAGAAAAGACTGATAAGACAATAGAGGTCTCAACCCCAGCCTGCATGGTACAAGAGAGAGAGCATGATATTAAGTTATTGCAGCAAAAGGAGGGGAGGAAGAACTAATAAAAGCTTTTAGCTACATCTCTACATAGTGTCATACAGCCTGACCTAAGAAGAATAATTTAAAGACAACGGAAAAGGCAATTACCATGCAGTATATTATTAGAGAGTATATAATGTAGAAATATGTTGCAGCTTTTTAATATATTTTGTGAAACTGTGTGAAGCTTAATCACCAGTTTAATTATTTGGGAGCAGCAAAGTACCCTCATAGCTGGAATCTGTTGCATCCACTAGAAGCTATTTGTAGCATGTTGCACTGGCAGATGCACATAACATACTAAAGATGTAGATTAAATGTCTTAAACATTTCAAATTAGGTATTTGTTGTTAAATGCATTTGTCTACTGAATAAAAAATTGAAGATAATTGAATTCTCACCTTAAATTACAACCTTGACATGTGAAGCCATTAACTGAAAAGGCTCTGTAAGGAAGCTACAGATTTTAAGTTTCATAAGCATCAAGCCTCCAGGAAACACAAATCATATTTGTTTTGTCCACAAAATACAGTGGTTTTAAAATTATGCATGGTACAGCTAAGAGAGAGTTTAGTTAAACTTCTGTCCAGAAGAGAATAAAAGGTTGACTAATTTTTAGTACTATATGAGTGACTACTCATGTATGGATGCTTCTGAGGTATCTATATCATATGCTTCTGTTTGTAAATGTGGAGAACCATGAATTATGAAGGAAAAGAGCAATTGAGTTTGATACTTCTTCATACCTAATTTCAAGAAAAAAAGGTTAACATGAGGAAGATTTACACTAAAATGCCTGCATAGAAAATTAAAAAAAAATAGGGTTGCTTGATGATAAATGAATTTAATAATGACAGGGAAAGATTTTCCAGAACAGTCAAGGAATTCACTTAAGCTAACAAAGGCAAGATGATAGATTAAAAAGAAATCTATTTGTGTTTGCCTTAACATATGAGTCAGCAAATGCCTGCAACTGTCTAATGCACTTTTTTGTACACTCAACTTACTCCATCCTCAAGGCACCCAACTGCTCCTTGGTGGGCGTATTTTGTATCATAAAACAGATTAAAATACAGTAGTCTTGGAGCTGTGCTGCAGTATATCTTGCATAAGCCAGTAGTTTCCACCTAGACAGTGCATTTTGGGAATCTTTTAAAATGAAGTGTTCTGCTGGGAGCTGAAAATGGTGTTCCTGTACCAATTGACCATGGTCGATGAAGTGTGAAAACTGACATCTTTTCCTGTGTCAAGAAACATCTAATATGCAAGACCGGGAAAGAACAATAGGGAACAAGTTGCAATTTCTTCAAGTACACATCCACAGTGATAGTAAATCGTAATTCATTTTCAAATTGATGAAATTTGCAAACCTATGATGAGAAAATTCTTTAAATGAGGTAATTTGTAAGGTAGTGATTTTTTTTTTTTTAAGTCTCGGTGGTTATTGTGTCTGTTTGTGGTATTATAGCCTCAATATGATAATATAAACCAAAACCCTCCCATACAGTAATGATATAATTTATTCATACAAAGATATACCCGTTGCTAAGCTTCACTCAGGTTTTGGCAAGACAACCACAAGTCATATTTTGCCTACAGAACTATTACAAAGTTTTTAGACTGGAAAAAAAGCCAGCAAATTCAAGTCAGCATACAGCAAATATAGTCAAAAGGTCGTAATCTTTCATTTAAAACATACAGCATGTTTTCAATTTTTGTTAGATTTAAAAAAATATTTATACTGCTTGAGTCAATGCCTCCTAATTTTTTTGCTAATTCTTTCTTTCCTCCTTTGCTGAAAAAGCCTGACTGAACTTAGACATCTTATGGCTTTTTCTAGATAGTATAAATGTTGTGTCTTCCTTAACTTAGTGAGAAGCACTTTTGTGATATCATAATGATGTTCTTGTTCCAGCTGAAGTCACTGATGAATTCTTTTCACTGTCTGAGAGTACTTCCAGGCTATTTCAGTGTTTTTAATAATTAGAACACTATGGTTATGGAAGATTGCTGCCAATTCTTAGCTCCAAGGAACAATCTTTTATTTTAGCAGTGTTGTTTGCCCTAACAGATACACTAATTAAGTATGAGAAAGAGTAAACCCAAGACCTCAGTTACATCATATTTAATCCTCTTTTACAGACACTTCTTGCTATAAAGACACAGGCCTTGGAATGGAATGTATTGACCACTATATGGAGATCAGTGCATTAAAAAAAAGACTTACTAGCACTGCAAAGAGCCACCCAAAAACTAGCCAACACCAGAGTAAAGGTTCGTGATCTCAATGCAATTTAATATCCTTTGGTGCAAACATTGCAGTCATGTAAAATGTTATAGGACTAGGGCTTCTCTCACTGTATGAGACCACTTTCCTCACCTTCAGTCCTATCCCAGTTCTTCTCACCTTCCTTCAGATATTTCATTTTACTGTATCCTACCTCCTTGTCCTCCAAGCTGTAGCAAGGTGTTCTGGCACTGAGTCTCTTCTCCCTCCTTCCCCTAACTGGATCCTTACAGTTACTACTTCTATCTGTTGCTCACCAGCTGCCATGGACCACTCAGTGCAGGAGACCTCAGAGGACCACTGGACACCCTTGCCAGAATGTCTGTTGCATTTCTGCTGCCACTAACAGTACTTCTTTCATTGCTCCTGCTATGGACTTTCTTTACACATTTGCTCCCTCTCCAGCAGGTTCAGCTTTTGCCATCATGCATTTAACTGACAGTTTCCTCCAACCCAACCTGGGCATAGTGATGGGTCACTGCAAGCAGGAAGGAGAATATTACTGCTCATGGCTCTGGTGGTTGACTTTGCCCATGATACAGCAAAACTGCTCCACAGCTGCAGAGAACACTGAATGGAGCTTGGGCTAGGTAATGCTTGGCGTGAACACAGGAGTATGGTCTGAGATACAGAGATTCTGTGAACGAATTTTTCAGAGGCATAGCAAGTAGCAGCATTCAAAACAAAATTTGTAGGCAGGAAAGTATGCACCCCTGATAAGGAAGGGATTTTTATACCAAATTCAGCATCAGGTAAATAATTTTTTTCTAGGGAAGGATGGTAAAATGTTACATGTTGGTTTGGATTTGTAAATAAGCAAAACTTGCTTTTTTCCTATTCTGATTTTCAGTGGTAGATGTTTGATAATTCATTTCCCCTACATAAAGAGTCACAACATGAGTCATATACCCATCTTCAAATTTTTGGCCAAAGTGAGCAAAGTTGGGGAAGTTAAATAATTGAAAATAAGGTTTTTAACAAACCAGAAGTGGTGCTACAACCTAGGCAAAACATAGAATTTGTGCAATTAGTGAAACTTTCTCAAGTTCCCATGTTTAGTTGCTACTTGCTTAAGTTTGGGGGTGGGAAGAGAAGGCATATTTTGCATATTGTAACAGAAATTGTGAGTATTTGGGTGAGTCTTAAAGATGAGTTCTTACTTAAGTCTAATTATACTTAACAATAACGGCTGTTGTTTAAGGTATGTGGTAATTCTGCTTTATGAGAACATTTATCAATGACCATCATTTTCACATAGCTCTTTTTAACTCCTCTGATTGTCCCTCTTAGTGTTTCTTTGGCTGTGACACGTGCATAGAAATCTAATTGTAGTTATTGCTCCCTTTCAGGCAGTTGAAAGTTTTGGAGGAAATTTAGTCATATATCAAGCATGGAATTTAGGCTATTCTGCCTGATAATCAGACGCACAACCTCCTTCTTAATGTGTGCTCTCTGAAAGATTTTGCATTGTTTAAGTAGGCTGGGTTATAAACAAATTAATCAGGTGTAGCTTGTACCACTGAGGCTATAAGCACTAGCCCCCTCCACCAGAAGAAGAGACTACTTCTGAATTATTTCTGGGGGCTCCTGACAAGTGAAAAAGCATCAAATAATCTTAATAGGAGTGGATCCGTACAGGGAGAGCATTGGTGCTGGGAGCATGATATTCATACCATAGGCATTTTGGAGGGGGTTACGTGGGGAAAGCCTTAGTCCATTCCAAGTAGCCCCCACCAGATACCCCCAAAGTATGTCTCTGTTAGCAGTACATTGCTATCTGTGCCTGACTGGCTGCCCAAAGAAAGAATGTGAAGAGCTTTACCCATATCTGACTCATTTTAAAGAAAGCTGGTTTCCTATGAAAAAAAGAACAGTGTTTCCCAGCAATACTTCTGAGAGCTTCTACACTAGCATGAAGAGGTAATAGATGCGAGCAGAGAACAGGTATCATGTAAAATCTACCTTTTTCATACTAGAACTAAAGTTATAGGCAGATTGTGGCCTAGTCCTAATACCACTTCTAAATACAAGCTTATATGCAGTTAAGTAGATAGGTTTGAAAACTGGCTACAAACATTTATGTCTTCTTGTTTCTCATGCATGCAAATTTAGCCCATCACTCTGAATTCATTAGAAAAAGTAATCTCAAATGAACAAAAATAAATTATTAAAATGTCTCTAATTATGATTAAAATGTAATCCTCCAAATTACTTAAATCCCTCTGGCATTAATTGAGCAGAATTTTAAGAAGATTCAAAATGCTTTCCATCGGGGATAGAGGATATTTAATCTTTTATTGCAAAATCTCTTATTCCTTAATGTCAAGTTAGACGATATTCTAAGGTCATGGAAAAGAAAGGCTAATGACTAATCTGTGTAAGCTTATTTTGCTGAAATTTTCTACTGTGGGAGTACTAATGTGCATAAATTGAAAGCATTGTTAAGCACTGTTTGTATCTTTTCTGAGTGGGGTTAAATAAGCTGGTAGTTAAAATTCGTAGCCTATACTAACTCCCACTGTATCTTACAATAGGATTGGGAAAAGTGAAGCATTCTGCAAATAAAACCCAGGAGAGTTTTACTCCCAAATTTAGAGATTTACAAACAAATCCACAATAAAAGTGGAAAATTCTACTTGTGTTGGACAAACCTAGAAGGACAGGTATTTACATTGTGGTTTGGAAGAATCCTCTAATTCTAACCAGTTACCCTCTCTTCATCTCATTACAGATGTAGTGTCAGATTCAGTGGCAAGATTTGCGAAGGTGAAAAATTGAAGTGCATTAACTCTCCGGGCTATGCTGCTGTTAAAATTCAGCAGGATTTTTCCCATGTACACTCTGTACGTGTGACGTCCGAAGATGTCAAGAAGTGTTTTTATGAGCAGGTATTAAACATAATGAGGCTCAGTGAACCGCACTTGAGAAGCAGTTCTCAGAGGTTTATGATTTTGGGGATGACAGGGAAAATGAAAGGAAGAATAATGTCTCTTGTTTTGTAAATCCCTGAGTCTATAATGGCAAAATCATGGAATCATTGAATTACCTCCTATAAGACACTACAAATAATAATAATAGTAAAAAAAATTAAATCACCTATTGGTCCAAATACAGAGAAACCTTGGATTTGAATGGAAGGCAAACGGTAAAAAATATCTCAGAGCACACAAATGCTCTGGGATTGTATCCTATAATATACAGGAAAAAGTGAATTGCAAATTAAAAAAAAAAATTATATTACTTAAATAATAGAAATTTTCAGAGGAAAGGGCCTTCATTATATAGCTATTTCAAATCTCCAGATGAAATACGCTATTTCATTATACAAGCAGATTATTATGAAGTTTTGCCCATTAAAGTTTGCCAGGCTTATTTCTCTAAAATTGATTAATAAGTATCAGAAACCAGTATCAGTACTTAAAAAAAGATATCAAAGTCTGAGGCTCTGAAATGCAATGCTTTCATCTCTGCAACTGGTAATTTACAGTTGCAATTTTCCTTTTTACCATTAAATTCCATATTTGTCTCAATGAACTGACAAGGAAAGCAAACTAAACCATAATGCATATGAGACCAAACATAAACTTTTTTTCCTGTACTTGGCTGCCTTCATCCCACTTCAGTTCTCTTTTGACTCCTATTAGGTACTCACATGAAGGACAAAGAAAAACACTGGAAAAGACAACGCTTCTTGATATGTTTGGTATCTTCATAACCATACTAAATTGATGTCAGTTGCAGCTGCAGCTACAGAGGCTCTTCACTCACAGAAGAAAGGTAGATGGTAGGTTGGTACACTGTTCCATACAGTTCTATACAGTATAGTGTGGGAAAGAACAAGACCAAGTGATTTTACTACTATGTTCAACCACTCAGAATAGTGTTTCTAAGCAATAGCAATTTGTTATGCTCCTTTTTCACTTTACAGGTACAAGTTTTGAGTAGCAGATAGTAGCTACATAAGCAATAAAAATGCGTAGGGATATACACAATTATCCCTCCATAAATGAGACAAATGTTAAAACATAAGTAGCTGTCTTGTGGGAATCTGAAAAACTGTGTGTACGAAGTAAACTACCATGTGCATGAAAAAAAGAAAAACATTATAATGGGCAACAATAAAATGGCTTGATTCTTTTACTATGTTTATGTGCTGTTCTACTTCAAATCACTGAAGTTAATAGAAAGAAACGCTTTTGGGATTACTGGATCTAAAATACGATAAATAAAAGTACAACATGACTCTAAATTCCGCAAGTATGTGGAATAGATAAGCAACATCCTATCTTCAGTAAGATTCTTCTTAACTTCCTTTTTTATTCTTTTCATTTGGTATCAATAGCTAAACATATAATGACATTTGAAGAATCAAGTTGTAGAAGGTAGGATTAGAACCCAGAGCCATTTTCTCAGATGACAATCAAATTAACTGGGAAAGAAAGAACCTGTTTACCTTACACGGAGCCTTTAACATCATGGCAGCATATAGGTGTTACTAAATTGCACTGATATCCATGCAGTGCTACATTTCCAGAGCAAGCAAAGCCTATCACTTTATTTTTTCCCACCTGTGTTTCATTGTTTATAGTCTTTTCTACTCATTTATTTTTGTTTGCAGACTTTTATATTCAGTTCAGTGAAACATGTAAAATATATTATGGCAGCTGCAAAAAAATATCAAAACCCTAAAATTTATCAAACTCAGAGTAATCATTAAATTTTTGTTTGACTAAGACATAGTAGGGGGAAAAAATGAGAGGCAAAGCCAATCAAGGCTGTCACATTAAGTTAAAGTAAATGAGGAGTCTAATAATTTTCACTCACCTAACTGGAGGTCTATATTAGTATTTCCATGTAACACTTATCTGTGGTTGTTTTGCTGGAGGACTATGTTTTTATAATACATAAAGGAATTTTATTTTTCAACAGACCTATTTAGTATTTCCTTTTAATAACCACATTATCAGATTTACAAGGGATTGTAATATAATTCTTCTATTTACTAGGGACACTTCTTAAGTACTGATAAGCTTTACAATTTCACTCAGATGCTACTACATTTTTAAGTGCTTTTCCAGATCTGTTACTTTTAATAGTATCTTTCAAGTTGTCCTGTGTTCAGCAGTAGCAGTAATTTTTCTCCTTCTTGGTGCAGTGCTGTGGTTTTGATTTTGAGCCTGGGAACAGCGCTGATAACACCAGTGTTTTCAGTTACTGCTTGGTAATGTTTTGTCTGACCAAGGACTTTCTGA
>JASSUY010012060.1:0-49817 GCA_032466535.1 Forpus xanthops
ACTTCTCTGGGCAGTCTGTTCCAGTATCTCACCATCTTCACAGCAAAGATCTTCTTCCTAATATCTAACCTAAATCTACCCTCTTTCAGTTTAAAGCCATTCCCCCTTGTCCTGTCACAACATGCCTCTTGTAAACAGTTGCTCTCCAGATTTCTTGTAGGCCTCTTTGGGTACTGGGAGGGTGCTATAAGGTCTCTCTGGATCCTTCTCTTCCCCAGGCTTAAGAACTCCATCGCTATCAGCCTGTCCTGGAAAAGGTGCTCCAGCCCTCTGAGTATCTTAATGGCCCTCCTCTGGATTCACTTCAACAAGTCCCCATCCTTCTTACATTAAGTGCCCCAGAGCTGGATGAAAGTACTCCAGGTGGGGTCTCACAAGAGCAGAATAGAGAGAGAGGATAACCTCCCTTGATCTACTAGCCATGCTTCTTTTGATGAAATCCAGCATATGGTTGGCTTTCTGGGCTACAGGCATACATTGCAGGACATACTGAGTTTCTTGTCAACCCATACCCCCAAATCTTTCTCTTCAGGGCTCCTCTCTGTCTGTTCTCCTAAGGTCATAGGGGCACCCCCTATAGAGGCCAGAAAAACTAATGTCATGGTCATTTCCATCTGGATCTATGTAAAATTGCCTTCTTTTCTTAAAGCTGGCAACTGTTATTGTGGAAGAATTGGTCCACCAAGCATTTGCAAAACCTGACCACAGGTCTTTTTTTTTCAAGTACCCTCTATCTTGTATTCTGCTCCTGTTGACAACCCACACCTAATGTCTTCAAGGAGGGTATAAACCCCACCAATGGAGGGGATTATACAGCAAATGGAGAAAAAAAGACTTTATATTCAGGGCCATGCATAAAACTGTAATTCCTGGACTAATAAAAAGGTAGATGTACAAATGATGACTAAGCATCCTTTTAATTCACATTAACGATGGGTAAGGACCTACCATCTTCTATTTCCCTCCCTCTCCAGAAATACCAGGGGCCATGGCTTTACACATGCTGCAGACTGTAGCTTTAACAAAAATATATCTCTAAACATGGGAGCCTAAGTGTCAGTGCAGATCACAAATGAATTTGTTTAACCCTAATGCATGTTCTTCTTTTCCCTAACCCTTTGTAAAACCTCATGCTCCTATTTTCACAAAAGAAGCTAGTCAGGTTTATTTATTAAAAAAAAGTCTACTTTTCTCAGTCAGTCCCTTGAACTATCCTCTGTGCTTTTTTGAGAGCAAGGGAGAATTTCTCTTTGTTCCCAAAGCAAGTGAAATAAAAACCAGGGAAGAAGATCGTATGGGTATTCTGGAGGTTTTCCTTTTTATGTTGTCTTTGTCTCCACAATGGAGGGATACATTTCGGAATGGTTCATGGTGGCAATGGTTTCTCAGAAGGAACGATAAGGATGGCAATATTCTCTACAACCAAGACCCAAAAGGGAGGGAAGTCCTGTCTTAGCCAGGCAGGCAGCCAGCAGCTCCATGCCTTCTGCCACTGTGGAATCTTCCCAGAGGCAATGGGTGGAAATGACTGGTACAAGGGGTAAAACATATCTGCCTACAGAGTAGCCTGCTTGAACAACCATAAATCTTGGTTTCATACTAAGTGACAGTATTAAGGACAGATATTACAAGCCACATGGCAAGGATTTTTTGATTGATAATAGATATTTATGTGTTTTGTATTGCTTCTCTAGAGATATGCCTATAAAGATGGAGATGACAGGTCCCAAAGGACAGTTTGAATTTCTGCCTCATTATTCAGCCTACCTCTTTATCAAAAAATGTGATCACATTCGATAGCAGTACACAAAATTGTGGAGATGCAATGAATAATTGGCAAACCAATGAAGTTAAATTAATGGTTATGATCATGGGTTTAGACCACTATTTTGAGGACAAAAAATATTGTGTTTGCAAAAGATTTTCTTACATGAGCATTCAGATGTTGTGATAATTGATCCCATTTGTTTTTTGTTTTTATTTAGAATGTCTTTCTTCATTCTTTTTTTGGATGTGTGTTTTTTTTAGCTAATATCTAATATTACTGAAGCAGGTGATGAATAATTTATGTAAAGAATTATCTTCATTCAGCACTTAGAGAAGTGAGAAATTTCAATGCAATCACAAGCTTTGGTTTCTGATAGGCACACAACCAGCATCTGTGCATTAAGCAGTTTACAGTAGATGTGTTGCTTCCAAAGCAAAGGAAATGACTAAAAAGACAACCTCACTGACCTTTGCCTCTGGGTTATCTTTTGCGGCCAGTTCTCTCCCTGCATATAGTGTTTCAGTATGATTGTCTGAAACTGGATGGATCGGAGCTGCCAAACCACCAGCAAGGTTACATGAAGAATGGATAGTTGTACTGTCTTTCTCAGCCTACACACTGAGTCATTAACATGTTTTTTGAAGTCCTGGGAGCTCTGTCAAGAAGTTTGTGAAGGAGTCTTCAAAAAGAAAACTACTGGAGACAACCACTGAAAAAATGTGCAAAGCAAGCGCATATTTGGCAGGCCGGCAGAAACTATAGAAGAGTTTCCTATTAATTGCTCAGGTAACATAATACAAGTCAAGAAACCATACTGGACTAGAATGCTATATATATGCTTTTTCTTTTAAAAGCATACTTTTCAACCGGACAATAATTTCTGGGAAGAAAAAAAATATTGGCAGCCATAAAAAGTTTTATAAACATAAGAACATCTGCCATGCTAAAGCAAGATGGAAAGAGCAAAGACCAAGCTTTGAAACATACAGAAAGGAAATGAGATTTCTGTATTGTACTTACCATGTTTTTTTTTGTGCTGGTTTTGATGGAATAAATAAGCTTCAAAGATGCTAACAGGACCAACACTAAATAAAAATGTGGGGTTAAAATTTTAATTGAGGAGGACTTGATCTATTTAGCTCCATGACATATAATTGCCACTATAAGCATTTTAGACAAAGTAATATATAACATTTAAATGCAATATTTAATAGTACAATAAATATTTAATACATATTGTATAATATTATTAAACAATATTTAAAGGAACAAGACACAAAGGATTGTAATATAGCATAGTAATTTCATCTTTCACTTTAATAACATTCCTTATTCCCATTCTCTTCAACAGAAAAAAACTTTTGAAGAAAAATCCTTTGATTGACAGGATTTCAGATGGTTTATGGAAAAGAGAAATGCATTCAAGGTTTGTCTGCTTTATTGATGTTAAGATTCCTGAAGGCAAAGTGAGAACAACAAATGCAGAATGGGTAGAAAATAATAACCAATAATATAAAGAAAACATCTGCTTCTGGTTTACAGTTTAACTTTTCAGTCTTATCCCCTGAAAATGTGTTCGAAACAGCATAGGTTCTTGCTAACTGGTCTTATACTTGGCAAAATCCATACCAATACTGGGCTATTTAAAAACATTATTATTATTGTGTCTTTTTATTCACAGATCTATGCCTGCTGCCAACAGATAATAACTGGCTAAATCAGAGTCATGCTAAACAGTAACCAAAAGAAAAAAAGCCCTGAGAACTCAGTTCCAAGTTGTAGAGATTCTTCAGGACTGAAGATGAGAGAGGTACTGATGATATCTGAATTGTCCTCTGTAGATCAGTATGGACAGGCTTCCTGTGTAAAATAGTATGATGGGGGTCTGAAGATGTCATGGAAGAGTTTAACATTTATGAGAAAGA
The DNA here is from genome assembly GCA_032466535.1 of Forpus xanthops. Lineage (NCBI taxonomy): Eukaryota > Metazoa > Chordata > Aves > Psittaciformes > Psittacidae > Forpus > Forpus xanthops. Next base: position 3,694 of record JASSUY010012060.1, read on the forward strand.
AGGACGGAGTGCTTTATTTCTTCCCCTGTTCTCTAGGCATTTTTGTCAAATCAAGGACTTCCCAAAAGGCATTGAATAGAATATACTATTCTCTCTTTATTTTTCTCATTAATTATGCTTAATTTCTGATAAAACAATTTTGGTATATAAATCTTCACTCATAGGATCTTTTGTTTACTGTATACTATTTTAGTACAGTCCTTAGACTGCATCAGGAACAAATCTGTTTACTCTAACTCCATGTTTCCATCTTTAAATTCTGATGATTTTTGTAAACATTTTTATGAAACAGTGTTTTGTGCTTTTGTTGCTTTGGATAGCAAAAGTATGTGTTAGATTCTACGTGCTAGCCATCTATGCTTTTGGATCAGCATGATCTTCCCTGAAGTTGTTGATTATATGTGTCCACACAACTTATTTTCAACAAGATGGGATGCATTTTATTTACATAATCAGTTCTGTGCACTAATTATAGGAGCCGCTATTTTCAATATCCTAGAAAAATGATGCCAGGCTAACACAAGGATACTGAAAGCATCTGCTTCTCTAATTAGTAGACAAGGAACTTATCTTCCATTTTTATTCAAAGTGTTAATGTGTCAAAATATTTTGCTACACCAAAGAGTAATGACATTTTGATCTAGGAAGTTCAAAATTAAGATGCCTCAATTAGTACTGCATTGAAGCTTTCCTTTATGCTTTACAAAGTAAACAATACAACATACTTATTTCTCAATAATGTCATATACAGGTCATATAAAGCTGCAGAATATAAGTCATAAAGAAATAATTTATATAGGAGAGTTTTTTTTTTGTGAGTTTATTTACAAGAATAGTCTAAAAATATTATTCTTACAGGCCTGTGATAACGAGCAGATGACATAAAAAATGGAGAAGCTATCATTTCTCTTGTTCCAGCCACATATATGCAGCACATTTTGACAAAATTTCCAATATGTACTTCTTTGTCAGGAAATTTTAGCTATAAATTCTTGCTAATCCTTTATCTCTGTATCAACAAGTTCTCACTGCTTCTTCCTAAGAAAAAACATACTGTACCATAATTAAGCCACTGAAACATTTTTACTATTTTTTTTAATCATGCTTTTTAAAATGCTGGCAACATTTTCTCTAGATATTGAGTATTTTTTATAGTTATTTTCTGCTTCCAGGTAAAATTTTTCAGTGTTCTTTTAAACTTACAGACCACACAGCTCTACTCAGGATTCCAGTATGCTTCACTAAAGTTGTGTAGAGAGGAAGTGTCTCCACCATTCTAGGCTTGAGTCCTCAAATTGTGCACTGAGAAACACATGACTTGTTCTTGTATTCATATTTCACGTGAAATTCAGATGATTAATATAATTCAGCTGATAAAGAGACCTTGCATAGTTTCTGGCTTACTGCACTCTCAGTTATTGCAGTTTACCATGCAATGCAATTTACTATGCCTGTTTGCTCTCTTAGTATTTAATATTATGGTCAATCTCTGAATACAGAAGAAAATTTATTATTTACTTCTGGATAACGTAAGGAATACAAATAAGACTGGGTTGATCCAGAGACAAAGGGGATATAATTGTGCATAGATATCCTCAGATGGTAGCCAAACCTACAGGAAATAATGGCTCAAGAAGTCCCTCTATGGTCATTGAACAGTAGGAAAAAAGATTTCTATTGTCACCCAAGTGTTTTTCTTAATAATCTTTCTTTCTTTAACAAACAGAAATAGTGCTTTTATCATATTAACTCAGATAAAATGCTTGAGGTGGAGTAGATCTGGAGACTGCTAATGGGAGACAATGCTTTTCACCTTGAAGTCACCAGCCTAAGTTTTAATGTTCTTCCAGTGGATAGAAGGAGTTCCCCTCTGGATGCCTGAGCATTTCACTTCCAGGACAGCTAAAACGTAGGTATTTGCACTCAGCAAAGTGCTTACACCTGTCTTTCAGCAGATCTTTTGGACCCTACATGGGAGCCTGCAGCCCTCAATGCATGGAGGAACAAGGCAGCACCATGGAATGGGTAGTGAAGCTTGCTCTTACAGCAGGAGTAGGCAACAATTAATCTACATCTCTCCATCTGCATTGGTACCTGCTGCAATTTGCCCTCTTTAGGCAAAGATATTTTTGATTTTTTCTCAACCCTTTCTCTACTTTCTCTCTGAGTTTTACCTGAATTGGAAGGAGGTAGAAGAAGTAAATGCTTTCTGTCTGCTGCAACAGCTTTGCGTCATTCCTCTTCTACTAGGCTGCACTTTTTTTTTTATGACCATGATACAAAGACAGGAGACAGACATTTTTTCTCTGCAAGGCTTTCTGTTTAATTAAAGGCCTATTGTGTCTCAGTTAACGCTCTGTTTTTTAAGGACAGCTCTGTTTAATATCAAGGTAATGGATTCTTACAATTCTAGGGAAGAGTTTTGCAGAGAAATATTTTCCCTGGTTAAAATTTTTGTGGAATACCACAAAATACAAAATATATCCCTTAATCTCAGTGGCTATCTTGAAAACTTATTGCTAAAATATATATAAATGTGTAAGTACTATTCATTTTTGAATGTTGGCATGTTGTAAAATTCTGTTTTCTTTTCATTTCATGCTGTTGTAAATAAACTGAATCTGTACAGTATGTTTTTGTCAGACTCCCAGAAAGACAATTTTATTTTATAGCACATCCTAGACGGACAGCCAGAAACTGTTCTGCACCACCTCAGTACAAACAAAATTAGCTTCTCACAATATTTTTGCAGATGTTAAAGGTCATTAATAGAATGAAACCAGATGACTAAAGCAATACATTTGGAATGATTGGGTTTTATTTTTCTCCCCAGCTTAAAGACACAGAGTCCTTTTTTCTTGAATACTTGGCTGCATTTCAGATGTTCTTTTTCTTTTTTTTTATGCTATTTAATGGTTTCCAAAATCATAAAAGTGAAAGTAGTGGTATGTGTATTTCTTGGCTTATGCAACCTCATTTGTGTGAAAGATTTGGGATTTTTTTACAGAGATGAATATAATGTTAACTGTTCAAACTACACATTCCTAGAACAATTGCCCAATCTTCACATTTTGATCAAGGTCACACTTTTGCAATGATCAAAAGAGAGATGGCTAGCAGATGCAAGAAAATCATCTACAAAATAAAACTATATCCAGGGATAAAAAGAAAACTCCCCTTAAAAATGAAAGTGGATCTGAAACACATTGATTAAATGAAAGCTGGTATTGATAACAATTAAAAATTAATATTTTTCTTTCCTACAGACCAGCTATGTTACAGTGTCATTACTGTTTTGAGGTTTATCTATATGATAATGAAAAGCCTTATTTGTCGTCTAACTTTAAAATATTATTCCTATATATGCAATACTATATTTATCAGTTTAAATTATATTATTTTAATCTATATTTTGCTATTTATATGCTCCTGAAAGAAAAGATAAATATAATTAATTGATTGTCAAACGATGTCTCAAATGCTTTTAAAGACTCTTTCAAGAAACTCAATATAAATTGAAGAGTGTAAGTCAGGCCCATACTGAAAGCTGAAATAAGATTGTCTTTGTCCTTATTTTGGAAAATTTTGAAAACAGGAGTGAAAAGAAGGAAATGAAGCTACTCAACCTGTGCAGCAGTAGATGTTTTAAGGACATGTCAAAAATGAAATGGTGAAAAGTTGATGTGAATGAGTGGAGTGCGTTTCACTGGGCAAGTGAAAAAGAGGAAGGTTGATGAGATAGAGGGGGTATTGCAGGGCTCAGACATTCAGAGGCAAGCAGGAGAAGCTGTCCAGTGGTAAGGATGCCTTTAGAAACCTTTCCTTACCTTAAGAAAAGTAAGAAAACTCTTGTTTATGCAGAATGTAGAATACAAGTTATAGAAAAAGAGATCAGTGGTTTCTTAACTTGATTAATGCAAATTCTGGACAAAAACTCCATCTCTAAATCCAGGCAAAGAGAGAAGAAAGATTTTTGAGATACTGGATAGAAGAAGTGAGATTTTAAACTAATCATGAAAAAATATCAAACGTAAAAGTATTCATGAAGCAGGATGAGCAGCAAGACCATAAATGTATTTGAGATAAGAGAAAAGGGAAAGGATAATCTACATTTTGGTGAAGTAAGACAAGGAATTTCATTTTGATATGGTCTGTTTGACATAAAGATGTTCAGATTGAAAGCCTGGGGAAATAGCCGAAGAGGCTCAGGTGGAAGACTTTGAAGCATGGACTAGCACAGAGGAATAAAGCAGTAGTTCATCAGCAGAGGACTACAGAACTGGTACGCAGGTCTTATTACTGGTGAGATTAGAAAGAATCATTACAGAGAGAGAGAAGGCCAAGAATAAAAAGCACTGAATGAGCTTTGAAAACCTGATCTTCTCTAAAAGTAAGATAGTTGAATGTACGAGAGGGAAAGTTGTAAGTTAATCAACATAAAGCTTGAAAAGTATCCTAGTTAAGAAGCAAAAGAAAAAAAAACTGCAGAAATGATTCATTCCTTTACCCAAGAATGAATAGAACAATGTGGCATTTTCCTAAAATTTAAAGAATAAAGGAATAAATAAATGAATAAATATTTTCTCCAATGCCCTAGAGCTAGAAAGTTAACAAATAGGTTCTGGTACCTTTAAATATTATGGTATAGCAAATTTCTTCTGCTCTTTATTACAAAAACAAACAAAAAATCACTGTGAATTTTCTGGCACATATCAGCACCATCCTGATGCTGGATAGTTTTGTTAGGAAATAATCCAAGGAGATACTTTTCTTTCCCTTATAAATTGTTTTATTTTTCTAAGACTCTATTAGTAAGATTGTGCAATGATTTTGTCTGATTAGAGCTGACAAACAGCTAGGCTGCATGGCAAATACAGCAAGGATGAATAACTGAGGTGGGTAGACGGAAATCTGCAAGGTTAATGCAAAATATGTGCAGAAATTTTATGAGCTAGACCTTTTAAATACCATTGCTCCTTAAACGATTGCTGTATAGGAATACCCCTATAGCAAGCATATAATGAAAAAAAATCATGTATAAAACCAGCGGGTATCATTCCCAGTACATTATAGGTACATGTTGTAGGACCCAGTAGTTTCTCTTGCTCTCCTCGAGATGTATGTGAGGCGCTGGATGAGCCATAAATGCAATCATACCACCCTTGTTTTACAAGAGAAAAATGTTGTGGTCAGTTTCTATTCTAGCTAAGCAAATTTAGATGGGTGACAACTTTAACCAAGAACAGTTAGCTTTCATCAGAGTATACAAATTACAGAAAGACTACATCTAGATCACCAGTACTGTTAACAGCTATGCAATCTCTGAAGGTAGGATTGGAGGAAAGTGCCCTCAGAAAGAAGAATTTTTCATAAAGGCAAATGGTTAAATTGTAACAGTAATTTTTTCTTTTTTTCTTTTTTTTTTTTTTTTTAATCTGATGGGAAACTGCTTTACTTAAGTAAGAATGCTGTCACATGACCCTTGATCTACTGGAGTATTGTATATACAGACATCTGGGAGCTGGTGAGAGATTAATCTTTTGCATTTACAAAACATTTCAACTACTGATCTTAAAGCTTTCTCAAGCATCTCAGTTAATATTTTCATGCTTATTCTGCAGATCGGTTCAGTGCTGCATTTTGGAGTCACATGCTAAGGTCATGCAGCATCAGAGCACTCCGAGTCCTAACTTCTCTGGACTGTGAAACAGCAGCCTGCCAATGTAAAGTGCCTGTAAGCAGGAAGTCTACAGCATGCAATGGTAAGGATAAGCAAAAAGTCTAACTAAAGCAACCAGGCTATTATATCTGGTTTTTCTTTGCTCTGAATTGCCAGTGTGAGTCACATATTCTTTTAAAAGGATATAAACCTAGCCTATCAGCTTCAAGAGGCATTGGCTGCACCCTTCTGTTGTGGTTTCCTTTAGAAAGTTAAATTTCCATTAAATATTAACATATTTACAGTAGCTTTCCACTTAGTTCTGAATAGGAGGCATCTGTAATAACTGTGTTAACCTTTGGCAAACGTTGACTTGTTAAGTATCTTCTTCAGCTGCCAAACAATAATTGATGTTACGATATGAAAGTAATTTAATTCTGTTGAAAAACAAGCAATTCAGATTTTATTCCCCGTATGTGTGAACAGGATTCCTATATTCAATTATGTAACAAAGTAAATATATTGAGAAACTATTGAAGGTAGACACTTGACTCATTTTAAACAATACAAAAAAAGGCATTGTATACAATTTTCCTGTATATTTCAAAATATATATTCATGCAGTGTAAATACACACTGATTTTCTTTTAACATTTAGGGTTATTTATCTAACAAATTAATTCAACACAATGAGCTCATGCTGCAAAACGCCATGGAAATGGAGTATTTACATATGCTAATGACTTGCAATTAAGAAACATGCAAATAATTGTGAGAAAGCAAAATTAAAACACTGTGCTAATAACCTGACAATTACAAAGAAAACTGTATTATGCAAGACTGCAAACTTAATTGCTCACACAAGGACTATTTGACTACAAGGGTAACTAATACAAAATGTGCACCAAATTGTCACTTACTGTGGTCCTTGATAGACTTCTTGCTGTGGGACTGCAGCTCTTTTAAATGCAAGGTGAAGTACTGGGGTAAGCTGACATGGGGGAGGGTCAGTGATAGAGGCAGGATAAGTATCAGATCAGGAAATTTATCATTATGAAGATCTTTCACAGCTCACTCTTTGGTGTAAGAAAGAAGTGGGACTGCAGATGTTTTTTGAGCTATTAAACTAAGCTAAACAGAGCATCAGCAGCTGCTTGGTTGCTTCACAGAAATAAAAAAAAGACTCATTCCACCAGAAGATCATAATTTCAGAACTTCATTTCAATTCAAATTCTGATGGACTGTAGAAATTTAAAATGTCTCAGTTGAAAGTCATTCTGAAAATAGAAATTACATTTTGAAAAGTCAAAATATTTCCTTTAACGAGGTAGAAATCTCTTTTGATGTTGCCACAACACTATAATACTTTGTGGGCCCATAGCATATTTCTTCTGCTGTAGACTAATGTCATTCTGTTACTTAGCTGTAAAATCTTTGTTATATAAAGTGCAGAAGTCATTCTTACCTTCCTCAAGGGAAAATTTTCAGTCCTATTGTAACAAAAAACCTTTTAGAAGTGAAAAAAAAAAAAACCAACAAAAACCCTCATGCCTTTTCGTATCTTACCCAGCAAGAATTTGTTTGCTGGCTGTCTGTAACCCAGGGAGACATCTTTTCAGCACACATATTTCAAAGAATGATTGACATTAACTCTCTCCCTTGTCTCTTTTCCTGTCTTACAGGCACAGTAATATTCCTGGGCTCCAGCTTTGCCCCACAAGCACTGAGGTAAGGATACCTCTGCAGGAATAGGGGTACAAATCCTTGTATGATATTAACTATGAAGGCTATAGCATACTGATTCAAAGATGTACTCACTTTTGCCAGCATACATCAATGACTGTGTTTTTCTTGTGCTCCAGAATTTAAGGCAAATTTGCTGGTGGTGGTAGGGGTGAATTAATGCAGGAAGAGAAAGCCTGGTTTTTTCTACTATTTTTTTTCTATTATTTTTATCAAATTTCTTTAGTTTGTCTGCACAATCCTATTAAGTTTGTCACTTTTTATTGATATTTAGGACTTACTTCAGTAAATGAGACTCATTGTATTTGAATTGCCAGATTCTAACCCTACATCATATTTTATCAGCTAGAAAATAATTTTTAACCTTACAGGAAATGCATGCCATTTCCCCAGCTGTTCGTTTGAAAAACTCTTTTTAATGATAACACTAATGATATGCAAATAGAACAGAATTTAGTTTTATATCTCACCTTTCTGACTTCAGAAACCTCAAGCGTATTTGATAATGATGATGGCAGTGGTGGCTGTGACTGACATTCCAGTTGGTAGATGCTTTGGCTTGTATACCACCTTGAATGTTAACATTTTTCTTTGGAGAGGAAACATTGCTTCCCACTGGGTTTTAAACTTGGTAAATCACATACTACACAGCAGGTCAGGCATTTTTACACAACTTTAGGTTGATTCCAGAGTTAGGGTTGTTCCTTATCTAATGATCCTTAAAACCTCTGGAGATTTTGTGTGTCTATTCGAGATTTACAAAAGGCCAGAGGAATAGAGGTAACACTGTAAGACTCTACAGCACTATAATCACACTACTACAAGGAAGATATATCTTTAATATGAAGGCTTACAACCATATCTTCTGGCACCTCATCTGACAGGTGAAAAAATTTAAGTCAATACTTGTTTATATCGCTACCTTTTCCTGGTCAAATAGCTGTTGGCATTGCTTGAAGTTGTGGTCATTGAAAAACAAATCTATCCTGAATCAGTGATGGGCAGTTCAGAGTTCTGATTTGATTCAGATAAGTTTATCCAGTCCTTGATTCTGCAAAATTGAGCTGGAAATAATATGAGAGTATGCTTTCTGTTCAGATATGAGGTACTTTTCTTTCCAGCTAAAATTACTGCAAACCAGCTTTTTCCCTGAATTTCTACACTTTTATTCTGGTTAGAACAAAGGAAATATTTCAGAATGCTGCATGAAGGAGCAATTTTAGCTATCCAAACATCTACTATGGACCCATCAGGAAACAAACCATATGTCCTTTGAATCTGATCAAGATTAATCAGCAGATCCAGAGTAATAAAACTCACAGCTGATGTAAAACAATGTAGACACCAAGAAATACTCATAAAAACAACTTTGATGGCAATTTTATGTTTGCTAATAAATGTGAGAAAACTTCATATCTTTTATCTACCTAACTGTGGACAGCAAATGTGACTAAAAGTCCTAAACCCCTCATCCACTCAGGAAAGACTGTTTTGGTGTTTAAAGTGTGAAAGTCAGGAAACTGCATCCCTAATCACCCGTCCACCTGGTCATACCCCTGGTTTCTGGGTTCTCTGAGGTTTTGCCTTGAGCAGAGAGATGATCGCAGCTTTGGACCACAGCTGACGTAACCCTAAACTATCCTGGGTATAGGTATTGTGTCACTGGAGACACATTCACATCACTGTTGGCCCAGATCATGGGGCTTTGGACAAGCTCCCAGTAAGCTGATGCAGATAGTCCTGTGCTTACAGCACCAACCTCTGGACAAATATTTCCCACATTACCTCATGGCATTAAATGATTCTTAATCCACATAAATAAGCTGTTAACTGTCATATGGCAAGTAGGGTTAAGTATGTGTATGTCTGACCATTTGGTAGAGTTTGTGTAAGAGTGGCACCTGGTCTTTTTGGGAATATTGGAAGATAGTGATCCAAAGTCCTCTGGAGTTAGTGGAAGCCTTTCTAGAGACTTGTGGTATCACTACTGGGTGGAGATCTGTGTAAACAGCCAGTTTTGTCAGCAGTTCATTCTGCTGCTTGAGACAGGTTTCTGTGAGGTTCAGGCTCAGTTTTTTCTTTTTTAATTGTAACATTTAATTATAACAATTTTAATTATTTTTTTCAGATAAAGGGATGTTTTTTATTATGCATTAAGCACAGGTCACCCTCCAAAAGGCTTAAATGATCTAAGTGCAGGTTTCATTATTATTCCTGTTAGAAGTTTTCTTTCTTTTCTTTGCTCTTTTCCTTCTTACAGCATCCAGATTCCATTTTATCCCATTCCCAATTATTTCTGTGACATTTTTTCCTTTCTCTCATTTTGAATTTCCTATCTGTTTTTCAGCATATTGTGAACTCTACAAGGCATGAGGTTGTTTCAAACTCTCTGTGTTCAATCACATTTGGACTTAGGCAATCTTGCTCAGCCCATCTGTTGGTTTGGCATTCATCTACTGTTGGTCAACCAGTGAAAGAGTTTTCTGAAGATTGAGAAAAATTGCACAACTGAACAACCCTCCATTACATATGATTTGACTACCTTACAAGTTGAAAGAATAGGGAACACAAGGAACTGAAGCCAGAATACTTAAGCACAGTATGTAGAAGTTGTTCTCAGACCATATCTCTTTAAGACAAAGATGAAGTGTTATTTCCAAGTCTCCACCACTGACACATGTTTGAGTAGAAAATAGGAAACTAGAAGGAAGGTATTGTAATCCAGTGTTTAGCCTTTTCTTTCCACGTAGTGGCTTACTGGTGTGGGAAAGTAGATGCTCATGGTGTTTGATAAGTAAATGGGAGAAACTACATGAACCAAAGGATCTACAATCTGCATGCCACTAGTGTGATTAGAGACATTTGAGGAAATCTCTGTAGCCATGCAGAGTCTCCTGGTGCCAGCTCTGCTCCCTACAGAGCACAGATGTTTGATTTCAACATATGAGACAGAGAATACAAACTGTAAATGAAAGATGTAGTGCATGGATGTCAATAAATGTGGCAATTTCATAAGATGGTGAGTTCAAGTAAATATATAACCAGCTATCGGACGTATGCAAGGTTGCTGGAGAACACAGGACCACATTCATTCTAATGTTTTATTTTCTTAATTGCTTTTTTAATATTCTTTTTTTTTTTTTTCTCGCTTAAAAAGAAGCTGAATGAAAGGATGGTGACATGTGGGAGGAGAGTAAAGGCTGGCAGATTGTGTTCAGCATCCTCCACATTGTGTTCAGCATCCTCCACATTCCCTTATTAGTTTAGTCAGACACATTAGTTCACATTATGAGAAACAGATGAGAAACTGCTAAAACATACATTATGAGAAACATTAGGAGAAGCTGCTAAGCATACATCTAAATAATGTTAAACCAACAGTGACTCCAGCTGAGGGCCAGCTGACTCACCAAGCTCTGTAAATCTAAACTTCACAGCACTCACACAGTATGTGTATTCCCATTAACCATCGGACAGGTTGAGTTGTAATGCTGAGTAATCATTACATAAACTGTGTATGGGAGAGATGAAGGAGGAAAACAAACTGAGGCAACAGCACTTCAGTGAAAGGAACTGATGACAACATCTACCTTGTCTATGTTACCTGTTCTTCCACACAATATTTGACTTTCAGCTACTCCAGATACTTTATTAGGTGAATTGCATCACATTTCCACATGCTTTTCTTTGCTTTGAGTTTTCTTCCTACGTTGCAGAAAGGTCAATTTATGTTATGTGCTAGACAATCAGCTAGAATGTGTCAAGTGTAATGAAGTTCTAAGGAAACTAGGATACTTTATACGACCCTCCATGGAAAATCATCTGTGGCTTGGCTGGACCTTTAAAATAAATGCTTGTGGTTGCATGGCTCACCTTTGTTTTGAGCTGACCTGTGGAAGGCATCAGCAGGACTGGTATAATATTCAGCTCTGTTAATATTTACAGTTAGTATGGATTGATGGTCAGTTCTCGCCAGAATGGAAAATGCAGTGTCTGTGTGAGATGAAGTCACTCCATATCACCTAGAATGATTTTTCCATAAAAGTCCTGTCTTACACTGGGTTTTGGCATCTCAAGCTTCTCCAACCCTTCGAGTATCCTTAGGTAATAGATTTTGCAAAACTTTCAAGTAGGATGCCTCAAATCTGTGTGTAATACTGCAGAAACTATGACATAGAATCATAGAATCATAGAAAAATTAGGTTGCTCCTTTTCACACAGGCACATTCATGACAACATATCTAGGAAAATTCTGTCTCCTTGTAAGTCAGACTTACACACATTTTGCTTTTGGCATTCCACAGAAATTCAGTAATGATGCATTTTCGCCATGGTGGTTTGTGCGCTTTGTGTTTTCTTTTTTTAAGGATGATGCAGTTTGAATCTTTGATTTGACTTGTCTTTTTCAGATTCATTAGAAATCTCTGTAATTGTGTGATAATCATTGTCAATAAGGACTAAAACGTGTAAGATACTGCATTTTCCTTGTTAAGCATGAATAAATATAAAAATGACAAATGTATAGCCTCTGGTAGCAAATGTAGGGTTTTTAATAATTACTAAAGAGAGACAAATCATTCCTAATAAATAATGTACACTATGCAGTAGACAAGTCCTTAACAGAATGGCCATAATTTTGAGTATATATATATATATATATATATATGTTGTGTATGAAATCAGAAAACTTTCTCTGTGTTCCTGCATATGATACCACCTCCGTGCCAGTGCTAACCTTTATGAGACTTGTGGCATTCTGCCATCTGTCTCGTACTAAATTTTTCACTGTTGCTGTGTTATGCTTTGATATTGCGTCCTTTTTAATTTCTTTTAAGGCCTCTCTGGTTTCTGCTTGCCACTGGCGGAAGATCTCATACTGTATCCAGCCACAGCTTCCAACCTGTATTCCAGTTCTGTTAACACATTAGTTTTGCAGGTTTGAAGTACGTGCCACATATTGTGCTCCAAATCAGAAGCAGTTTCTTAAGGCTGAGTTTCCATAGCATAAATGGAATCTGGTTGTGCCATGTTCTCTAGGCAGGAAGCCATCTCCCAAGAGTTTCCCAATGATGCTCAGATTTCTTAACTTCCTTGATATCCCTCCATGGATGGATGAAACTCATAAGTTTCCATTTCTTCATGAACATAGAATGGACTGGCATTTGCTGCTGTGTGTCTAAAATATATTGTGCACCAAATTACAGGTGATTACTCACAGTTTTGGAAATATGTTTTTCAAAAATTCAGCCAGGATAATACAGAAGGTGGAACTAGATTGCTGCTTCTGCTCCACAAGTTTTCCTTCTCAATTTAAATGGTATTTGCTGCACCCATGCTTGAAACTCTCCTGCATTGATTTTTCCATTAGCTCTCTTACTAATGAGGAAACATTGATGCAAATGTAATTAAAAAAAAAGATCTGAAATTTCTGCATGCAAATACTTGCACCAAATACAGTGGTGTGTAATAAGGAAACAGACAATTGCATGTGATATATTTAAGAAGTGATGCCCAACTAGCATTGGCCAAATAGAGATTTTGAAACAGAATAATTTCAAATGACTTTCTGTGTTTCATCTGCAGTTAAGCAAAATGTGGCCAAAAGCGTTGGTTAATTTTGAGCAATGAATGCAGTTGACTGAGAAAAATCTTTTTGTTTGCTTACAGATAATGCACAAGTGGAAGATGAGGTTAAGCGGGTTAGGCAAATAATTTATTCTGAAGCAATAATGCAGCTTCACTTTTTCCTGCTGTTACCTTTAACATTGTTTCCTTTTTTCCATTCTCAATTCTTCTGCAGAGACAAAATTGATAGCTACATAGGAGGAGTAGCTGACAGCTTAATGAACAATTATTGGGGTCTGAGGCATATGTTCCAACAGTTTTTCATGAAGAAATGTGTGGCGTAATCCACTGCAGTGTTTAAGTGGAGCCTCTTTTGGCAGCACCTGCTATTAGAGAGCATAACACTCGGTGGGACTAGAGTGTTTGCATCGCTTTTCAGAGAACTTACAGTTGTAGATGGTTGAAAGCAAGCCATAGCACAAGGGGGACCTCACTTTCTATCAGCACGTACAGAAAAGCCATTCAGCTTTTGGAGGAACTAAGCAGTGACTGTATTTTGTACAGATTTTTGAAGCTTGATGCTGTCTCAGCATATTATTCCTCTCCTCTTATAAAAACAAGTGAAAATAATTATGGAATTGTACAAGATTTACAGTTGCCTTCCAGCACCTACAGGGGGTCAACAAGAAAAGTGGAGAGGAACTTTTAAAAAGGCCATGAAGCAATATGACATGGGGGAATGGCTGTAAACTGAAAGAGGGTAGATTTAGGTTAGATATTAGGAAGAAGATCTTTACTGTGAGGGTGGTGAGACATTGGAACATTTGCCCAGAGAAGCTGCGGATACCCCTTCCCTTGGAAGTGCTCAAGGCCAGGTCGGATGGGGTTTTGAGAAACTTTTTCTAGTGGAAGGTGTCCCTGACTATGGCAGGGAGGTTGGAACCAGGTGATCTTTAAGGTCCCATCCAACCCAGATCATTTCACAATTCTGTTGTTCTCTGAACAGTAAGTATTGAAAAATAGTCTGAGTTCAACTTTGAAATTCAGACCTGTTCTCTATCCACGAATGGTGGTATGAGCTGGGAAATAATCGTTCCATTTTTTTTGTCAGCCCAGGTAGTTAAAATGTTTCATGATTAATTGTGATTGCTATGACCCAAATTGTAAGCTAAGAGCACAAAGACTGCTTTCTTATATAGTCCCGTCTGTTCATCCTATCAAGTAGCCTGATTTCCAATATTGTTCCAGTTTTGATGGTGCTAATGGAAGTCATGTGCTGTCAGGATTTTAGACTGTTAGGCTACAAAATTACTGTGAAGTCACATTTATCTTGGTCAGTCTAATTTTGTGATTGCTACTGAGACTCTCAAGACAACATAAAATCAATATCCTATGCAGCTATGTGTAAGGTTCATGTGAGACATTTATTATGAAATCTTCTTTTAAGGCAAGGCAGTTTCTCTGGAAAGCTGAAATATATGTTTCTTTGCCTTTATTAATATTTGGAAGGTACTCAACAGAAGGACTGAAGGAGAAGATCTGCATTGATTTCAGCAAGGTAGATCGCAATAGTAGATTTTTTAATGTATCTACAATCAAGGACAATCAGATCTCCAGGTATGATAGTCATAATTAACAGCATAGGACAATTTGGTACATGTGCCAGCTAAGAAACCTATTCAACAGAGGCAAATAGCATAAATATTGAGCTGCATGATCACCTTACTTCTAGTGAGCTTTAGCTAAGGAACTGATGTCTATTATTAGTTAAAAGTAGTTTTGACTTGGTTTACATTTAAATAATGCTACTATACTAATTATTGTAATATTTTTTTAAAGGCATATTCTAGCCATTTTACAAAATATTTTCCTAAACCCAATGCTTATGCTTTGATCAATTTTAGTGTATCAGAATACTTTCACTAAAATGCCTTATTTGTTCTTCCAGTAAGAAAACAGCACTGCACTTTTCTTGGACTAGGAATAAGATAAAAATACTGTGTATTGATGTTAAAAGCAATGTCATCTTGCCAAAATATAAGCTAATATTGCAGCATCACAGTGTACAAATTTGCAGTTTGGATGAAAACGTACTTCATATAAAAGGCACTGTTTGAAAATAACCCTGTACCAGTTATAAAAGATAGAGTCCTGTTGTTTCACGGTTTCAAATGTTAATGCTTTAACTCATAACATGAAGAAGTGTTACTAGCAGAGCAACAACTAAAACTCAAAATACAGAGAGTATTTAAGGAATAAAAAATTAAAGTGTATCCTATTTTGGCACAATTGATATATACAAAGTAATTGAGAACAGTGACTCAGAAGAGATTAAAAGGACAGGATTGTCATTGCATAGCCAGAGTATCAGGACACTTTCATCTACATGGTATACGTTCTATTTTTCGTTCCACAAAACAAAGATTTCTTTACCTAATTCCATTTTTTTAGTCTCATCTGAACTGAAACTGAATGATTTAGGGCTTTTTTTTTGTGTGTGTGTTTTGTTTTTTGTTTTTTTTTTTTTTTTTGACAGTGACAGCAGCAGCTAGATGTGAGGTGAGGTTTAGCTGAGAATCATAAGCATTTTGTTGTCACAGGGGAAAAGATCATTGGCAAATTTTGTAATACTAATTTGTGCTGCAGTTTTTTTCTCAACTTTCTAATGTTATTTACTTTAATTCCACTAATATATTCCATATTCAGCAAAATAGCAATATATAAGCACATAAGAGAAGTCTTGTCTTCATTTTCTCTCATGTCAGTGTTTCATTTTAACCATTTTAGCTGATATTCATACTTCCAGTATCTGAACGGGGTCTATAGGGATACTGAGGAGGGTCTCTTCATTAGGGACTGTTGTGAGAGGACAAGAGATAACAGGTTCAAACTTAAACAGGGGAAGTTTAGATTGGATATGAGGGAAGAAATTCTTTACTGTGAGGGTGGTGAGGCACTGGAATGGGTTGCCCATGGAAGTTGTGAATGCTCCATCGCTGGCGGTGTTCAAGGCTGGGTTGGACAGAGCCTTGGGTGTCATGGTTTAGTGGGAGGCGTCCCTGCCCATTGGCAGGGGTTTTGGAACTAGATGATCTTAAGGTCCTTTCCAACCGTAACTATTCTGTGATTCTATGATTTTACTTAGCTTTTTTTAATGTTGAGTGACTATCCTTGCAAGCCTCTTGAGATATGGAAAATCATTCTTAATCTCATTTAACATCAAAATCCTGCTTCATAGAGATGCTGAGATACTTGCCTAAAGTTACACACAAAAGACACAATCTACGAATATATACAAATAAGCTACAAGTATACCAACACTGAAGTCACAGTCAGATCCAAATTTTAAGGGCTGATCACCAGGAAAATATGATTTCCCTTTAGGTACTCCAGGAATGGATGGTTGTGACTGGTTATCATTCTGCCATGCTAAATTCTTAAATGACATTTTTAAAAAAGAGTATTCCTGAGCAAGACAGTTCCAACTGAATGGGTTAGAAATTCAGCCTTAGTATTTGGTGGTCCAAACAGAAGTCAAGTATATCTCACCTAATAATTTCACTTACTGGGTTATGAACATGTTTTCTTGTAATTCTGTCTTTGAACTGGAATGCAGAGCTGCTGATATATCATGACAACACAATGCTTAACAGGAGAAAGCCAGGCCAGGAAGGCAGCACTGTGAAGGTCTACAAGAACCAACACTGGCCTCAGAACATCTTAAATACATCTTCATGAATGTTTTATATTCAGTAGTTTCAATTTTCAAATGTTGAAGCTTTAGGTCTGGACCTCATTGCATTATGTATCAGTACCCAAATTCACACTGTAGTTAGTGTAGTTTCTTTCTTTTTTTGAATAATTCTCTGTAACTGTACATTCTTGTTCATCGAGACGTGTCTTCAATAACCCATTCATGGGGTCTTTCAGAATCACAAGGCACAACTTAGTATTTATGACAAAAAGGCAAGGAGTAATCTCCTATGTTTAATTTGTTTACCTAGTGATCTTAATTTTTTAGTGGTAAAAAAGAGGTTTGGGTTTCTAAAGGTATGTATAAGATCTACAGCAAACATCCAGAAGTCATACCAAGAAGGCCAGGAGAGAAGACGATATTTAAAAAGAACAAATAATTCAACTATAATAAGCATCAGCTGATTAAATTGATTCAGATTCTCTTTTTTTCTCAGTATAATCTGGCAGTCATCCTGCAAATAGTTGCTATTTTAGGCTTTTCATCCAAGGGCAAAAAGGGAACTAAATTTAGTAATTTAATTCCTTATCTGTACCAGCATTCCAAGAAGACTGTAGTAATGTTCTACTCATGCAACTTCTATTTTGCTGACATAAACCAGCTGTGGGCTTTTAGGAAACTTAGAATTTTTCTCTACCTCATGAGCAATTTCACAGTAATTGTATTTATTTGAAGACCTGCTTATAAATGGAAAACAAAAATAAGTGTGAGAGTTAAATTTTACCATGTAAATTCAATTTTACCATGTTAGCTTTACATAGTCCTGATGTTTTCCAATGTTATGGCTTCCATGGTTTTTACTTTATTTGGAAACATTATTATGTTTAAAGATTTCTCAGGAACTGTCTGATCTACCAAAATTATTGAATTATTTGGGGTTACAGATGATCATTCTTAAAAAATGGTGAAGGTAACTGTGAATATTAATTATGAATTTGAAACTCTGTAGCTCATGTGTGTGCTCTCTCATGGCCTGTAGTTGCATAGACTTCACATTACAGATGACAATCAAGGTGAAACCATGAGATACCTTCAAGAAACACCCCCTTATCCTCTTCTCTCTCACTACTGAGGCAGTACTTTCTGGCTTCAAAATTACCTAGGAGTTTAGGTTATCTGGTGACAGTGGCAGTGATGGAAAGAGATTATCATGCACAAACGAAGTTCAGATGATTGCTAAAAGTAGATGCTGGAAGTATACTATCTCTCATCTTGGAAACCTAAGCCAAAAATATTTAGGCCAAAACTCAAACTTGCTTTTCTTTGTTTTCCTGTTTTGAATTCAGAAACTAAGCCTTAAAGGTACTTCTTGCAGATGGTAAAACCTTACAAGGTGAGATTTGCTAAGGTATTCTTGCTCCTTTTACGTATTGCTGTGGATCAGACTAAACAGTTGCCTGCATTACCCAGAAAAATTGCCATTTGATCATTGACAGGTACTTCTGAACCCTTATCATAATTTTAAAATGATTCCATGACAATATTATTAGGAAAAAGTAGAAACCATTGATTTATTTAACACTTCATTGAGTTTTACCCAAGTTAGAATCAGATGTGCAATAACTCGCTGTAACACCACTGGAGATTTTACACAAGACCTACTTTTGTCCAATTGTTCTGCCAAGAAATAGAATTTCTAGCTAAAATGGATAGAAATAAAATGTAAAAGTAGGTTAAAAAAAAATGGCTGATTTCTTTCTCTTCCTGTCATATTTCCTGAGCTTTTTCAGTCTTTTGAATCCCTCTTACTCCCTCCTGATCTGTTCACCCATTATTCAGCTTTTTACTAATCCCTAGTCCTGCCATAAGTAATAATTTGACTCAGTCTCGGCAAAAGTGTGTGAGACCAACTGCATATATCTTTGCTTACTCCTATAATTACCTCAGCCTTTGAAATAGTGCTCTTCTCTTCCTAAAACTATGTCTGCAAGGTTGAAGATTTATACTGCTGCAAAAGGTCTGGTGAAAATAAAACTCGTTCAGGTGGGCAATATTTAACAGGGCTCATGGTCACTCCATGGGCCAGGGATGGCACCCATCATGGTGAGTGAAGGGGAGCAAGTCTGTGAAGCACCTTGCCAACTGTGGGCATGGGACTCACTAGGGGATGCAGGGGAAGAGTCCTTTGGGATAGCACAAGATTTACTATGGGTTGTTTAGGAGAAAATCTAAAGGCAAGGAAAGGGAGGGATCTATGTGATTTGGGGAGAAGCAGTCATGGGAAACTAGATGTATATGCTCACACAGGTTCCTGCTCAGCACACTTGCCTGGCAGTGTCCTGCACTTGATCAGCAGCTCCATCCTGTCTTCTCATTATACTCCATGTCTGTCTGGGTTTGATTGGAGAAAATCCCAGTGCTGGACCCTGTTTCAGCTCGTGATCCCAAGAGTGAAATTAAGATGCAAACGAGCTTAAGCACCACAATTGATTAGTAAGCTCATTATAAATTATAAAGAGACAGTTATTACAAAAATGGGGAATCATTGTAATAAAAGGGATAGCAATAAGACAGATTGAAAAAAAGAAAAGGAAGGATTCGAGGTGCAGAAAGAGAGCGTGATAGCCACCACTGTGGATACAGTGGTGTCCTGGGGATCTGTTATCATCATTGGTAGTGGGAGTACTCCAGGGTTCATAGTTAGTACTGGAACACAGTGACCCCCCAAGAGTCTGTTGGAGGTGGATGTCCTTGTGGAGGCATCCTTCTGGAGTCATTCCCTTGAAGTTACCCTTTAGTGTGTCTCACACAGCTGCCCTCATGACAATGTCTCATAGAGGGGTCTCTCAGAGTCCGTAGTAGTCATTGGTGGAGAGTTTCCTTACTGTGGTGTCCTTCTGGAGTCACCCTCATGGCAATGGCTCCCTGTTGATATGCCTCCTGGTGATTACCTTTTCCCCCTTTTGTAATGAGTTGTGGGGAGTACCTCTGTTCTTCATGTCATAGTGGACATGTTCCTAGCGGACCCGTTTCCCTGGTCTTGCAGCCAGCTCTTCAACTGCATGTGTCTGCACACACAGGTGTCTGCAGCAATTCTTGGGATAATGGGTAGCAATTCCTCACTCCAGTTCTCAAGGTAATGAAGAGTCTTATCTTAGCTTTTTCCCACTCATCCCTCAGTCAATGGACAGTGGAAGAGTCTTAACTCCTCTCACTCACCTCTAAAACAAAAGGTAGGTGGAATCCTGTCTCAGCTTCTCAGACCAACCTTTGGTACAATGGGCAGTGAAGTATGAATTCAGATCAGCCTTTCACAAGGTCTAAGTATTTTCCTTGGTGATGAACTCCCTTTTCAGTGTGCACATGTGTGTATGGGGATGTCAGTGCCAGCAAATGGAGTCATATCACAGCTGACATGGGAGCCCATGTGTCTATGGACACAGTAACTGGAAGGAGTGAGTATTCATAGGTCAGGGCATGACTGCAAGTGATACACACACGCACATTTGCCACCAATGAGCCTCCATCCCTCTCAGCCAGAGAGGAGTGCAGGATTAGGCCACTGGTGCTGACTGTGTTTATGTGAGTGCTCTGTGTGTTTGTTGGTGTTGATCTCTATGGCTGGTAATACATATAAAGATGTATATAGCGTATACGTGTGTTACATACGCATGTGCCTGCTGGGAACACAAGCTCAGCATGGATGCTGGTTAGACCTGTGAGCATGGAGCACTAGCAGCCTCACTTATGTTATGTAGTAACAAGTAGTACGTGCTAGGCTTTATTGTAGCTTTGAGAGGGAAAGGAACTTTGTTGTTGCTCAGTTGAGACAAGGCACCATGTTTGAAAAAATTGATAAAGAAATATCTAATACTAATGGACAATAAACATAAAGTGCAATTTAGCATTCAAATAATAAAGTCAGAAAAAAATCAGTAGCAATACAAGAATAAAAAAGATGCTGATTCCTTTCAGTAACCAGGTTTAGGGGAGATCTGTTAATCTTCATGCCAAATTTCAAATACTTCAGCAGCAAAAAATAAAAAAAATAAATAAATGTAATCATGCCATCAATGAGGGGAGACAGAGATGGCATTTAAGTACTTCTTGCTTTCTCATTGAAGTGTATGAGTAGCTATGAAACTTGCTGCCTTCCACAAAGGTGAACTTTCACTTATACTTGTGAGGCAATGGTCAACCCAGTCTTTGCAAACTTAATTTCAAAAGTAAAAACAAAATAATTTTTTTTATTATATTATTTATCCTTATGTGTATATCGTGTTTTCTATGATTGGAAAATAGAAAACACGCATTCTGTACTTAACAGTGAAAGGAAAATGACCTGGTTCACCATATGTTTCCTCACTTACTATTTATTCCAGCTGTGGAAATAAGTTCTGAAGAAGAGACTTATTTGCCATGGCAGTAAGTAGAGATATGTTTATAATGAAATACAAATTTACCAAAGATATATTATGTCAGACTAAACTGGCATCTTTCCATTTTTTAGATAGCACATTTTTCCAACAGAAAGATCTCAGCAGTATCAATGTAGTACAATATTTGATGTGGTACAATATAGAAAATTATTAGTTACATTCTAGCAGACCGAGTGGAAAGATCGTAAGATGGCTAAGGAGCTGGTTACTGGAAGGATGACAACAGTCTGCTGATGAAAAGAAAACATTGACCAGAGGGAAATTAGCAATGGGAGCCCCACTAGATCAGTGCTGGGAGCAATGTTTTATATCATTCACTCTGGTACAAAGGCAAGGAGGTGGCTGATGAAATCTGCAGGCAAAACTAAGATGTATTAGAAAGAATCAGAGGATCCCCAGTATTTGAATAACAGCAGTGGGATAAAACTCATTAATATGACGTGGAAGTTTGTGGCCTTGCAAAGTTCTAGCACTAAGAACTGGGAGGCAGCATGTGGAAATGGCTGAGGGAATGACTGGATGAATTACTTTAGAATGCTTCTCAGTTACCAAAATTGTGTAACATAAGCCAAATCAAGTAAACAGAATAGATGCAATCAGAACATGTACTGGAGGCATTTCCAGCAAAACCAAATATCGGTGAATGGTGCTGTACAAGACACTAGTGGCACCTGATCTAGCATATATATTTCATTTTCCATTTCCCAGAAAAGGTGGTAAGACCTAGAAGAGGCACAGAGGACAGCTACCAAGGGTAATGAGAGGAACAGATGTTTTTTCTCAGATGTGAACTACATAGGTTTTTCCTAGGAGACTGTAATGTTTCAAAAACTGTATGAAGAAAGAATATGGAATTTTAAGCAAGATGAACAAAAATAAATCTGAAGTATTGAGAAAATGGAGCAATTTAGTGCTTTCTTTTAATCTTTTTCAGATTGAATTCACTCAGAGACTGCAAAAAGTCCATAGGAAAACTGCACAGGGATGAATTTCCTTCAACACAAGCAGTGTCTCTTACGCAGAAGAATCTGGATGAATTCTAGCATTTTTCAGGGTTTTCTCTTGACTTTTATAAAAAAGCTGTTAGTTTACAACTGCTCCTATGTAGCTGTATTCAGTTGTTCGAAAGTACCCAGTAGGCTAATATTTAGGCACCGTGTTTTCATTTAAAGATAAAGGTGAAAGAAAGCATATGGGAGAAGAAAAATCCCCAAGGACTAAATTTTGAAAGGTTAATTCCAAATGCTGAGTGTTTAGTGTCCAAAATCATAGAATCTTTTTTGACTGTATCTGCTATTATCCATCTTTATAGCTGACAAATGTTAACATTAAAAAAATGAAAATGCCCTCTAGTTATCTTCCCTTAACACTGGATGACTCCACTACATTAATACTTGCTCTGACTGTGCTTTTGACTTCCTTGGTGATGTGATCCATAAATCGTTTCTCTCTGGAGCCCAACAAAAAATACATATTTATTTTTCTGCCAGTAGTTTATGTTCCTGAATTTTCAATGCTATAGTGTTACAATGGTTCTATTTTACTCAGCATCTTGTTTCTTGCAGGCAAAACTTCTCCAGTGGCGGGTCATCCTCTCATATGGGGAAAATAGTGACATTTTCAATATGTATATTAAAACCAGTTGAACATCCAATTTACAGATTTGCTATGGTTCTGAGACATTTGTTTCAAATACACTCTATTGACAAGTCTTTTATAAACACACACAAATGACATCTTTTCAAATCACTCTGCTTTTTTTCAGTAAACAAAAGAGAAGTACAAGGTTATGGCTCTATAATCTGGTATTAAATCAAACTAGTGCATCAACCCACACAGCGTAAGAGAGTACCACTGGGAGATGTCTACCACTGATCTCCCTGCCTTGGAAGGCTTAAGATTACATAAACGCATTCTCTTTCATTTAACCTACTCAAAGCCTGTCTCTTTGAATCAAAACTCATGTTGGCCACTCCAAATTATCAAGACACAACTTATCTACAATAGACTGCTCCAAAAGATTACTGACAAATTATAAGCAATTTCAGCTGCCTGTGAATGTTTCCTGTGGATCATTTTGACTGACCTTGAGATCAGCCTTAAGCAATTCGGGTATTTGTCTTTCATATATTTCCCTAGTGGATATGAATATCAGTTGTATAAAAAATGGTGGATGGTGGCAATTTCCTATTAATTGCTAAGGAAAAAAAATAATAAAAAAGTAGTCCTAGCACTTCTGATGGGTAGTGATGACGACAGAGAAAGGGGAACTGGATTTCAGGTGAATATTTTCTCTGGCAATTTTTGTGTAAGCAAATCTTGAATGATGCCTTTGAGCAGTTGTGAAAATGTGTCATTGGCAATTGTCCTAGAATTACAAACAGAGTTCGGAAGAGATGAAGTCACCTATTCAACAGAAGTAACTGCCAGAAACAAGGAAGAAAATATATTATTTGTTTTTTCTCTAACAGTTTATGTACTATAAGGAAGCTGAGTCAGTAATCTGTCTGTCAGGCCCCGTGAGTATCCCAGTTTCTGAATATTGCCAGATACACCACCAACTTAAATATAACTGTTTATCATATTTCAATGGCTACATTTTTACTAATTGCATTTTGGAGCAATTTTTGAAACTTTAAAAGTGAAAATTTAGTAACAAATGAAAACGCAGTATGTCCACTGAATTTCAAGTAAGCCCCACTGATATTCTATTTCCAATAATGTTATATGACTTGTCTGTATTCAAAAACTTTATGCGAATACTTGTCACCTGGCATATACACATTCCTTGACAAAAAGTATTATGTTCTTACTAAAATGAATTTAGATGCCATTATCCAGACAAACAGGCTATTCTCATACTAAATTCTTAAACCTGTTCATTACTTACTATTTTCTGGGGTGGATTTATTATTTTAGCGATCTATAACAGCTGATTTTCATAATCTGTCACAAATAAGAGTGTTTACAGAGTATTTGGCCATTTGTAGCTGTTGTGAGCTATAGCATCAGATAACATATTTTTTAAGACTCTCATTTCAGCCATAACTTGAAAGTCTATTTTACACTAAGAGGTTTTGTGGCCTGAAGAATAGGAAATGAAGCTGACCAAAACGAATGTGTTGCATAGAGATATTCTCAGGGCCATCATCTTAAAGTGCTTTGATGCTCAGAGATGCAGATAGGTGCTTTTTTTTTCTTTAGCATTAAAAAAATGACTGAGGTCCTGCTAGCTGAGATGCTTAAGTGTTTGTTTTTTTTTTAACTCAGCTTGGCATATGTCTGCACTGTGTCTCTACCTTTTTGCTTTTTCCAAGTAAATTCTGATCAGTGAAAACACATTTTCTTCTTCTAAGTGTGTTTTACCTTTGCAAATTCAGCTACATGTCTGAGAATGAGCTTGGATTCTTCTTTTCCATCCATCACTAATAGCACAGGGTTTGTAAGTCCAGAAATGCCCTTAGGCCTAGTTTTGGAACAGAGTGAGTCTTTTGCAATGCTGCTCAAGGAACAAGAGAATCCCGGTTGTGTTTGGTCTTGGTATTGTTCACCCAGATGAAACCAGAAAAGTAAATAGAACAAATGCATTCATATGGTAACATGCTTACTTAGTAACTATTACCCTGAAACATACTTTAATAGAGAAAAGTAAGGATGTCTGCTTAAAGCAATGTAATTCTTTTCTGTAAGACACATTTCCTCTCTGATAATTACTTCAAGAGACCTTATAGTAGATTTTAGGGTGCCACATTTCCACACAGGCACTGAAATAATGCTGGAAATGCTTTCCTTATTTACAATAAAGTCAGCACTGAAGTTTGTCAGTGAATATTGTCAGGATATTTAAAGATTTCTCTCCATCAGTACTCCAGCTCTTCCATTCTTCTGAACAGAGATTCTTAGGGATTGTTCTCTGCAATGGAGCGTGGATATCTCTGAATTTCACATGGATCCCAGAATCGTTTTCAACACACTTATTTCAGCACTCCTTCTTACAGTCCTTTCACAAACTGTAAATCAGAAGCAGGAATGAAAGGTCCAGGTGAGTGAACAGAAATAAATGTTTTACAAGAGGAAAAGACTCAGCTGGAATACTGGGTTGATAGCTGAGGCAGTTTGATGTTGGAAAAGCACTTTGCTATGAGTAGAGAGACATGGGTCGAGTCCAGATTTTGCTCAGGACACTTAATATGTGTAGGGTTGGCCTTGCTTAGCTGATCTTAATTACATTATTTTTTTTTCCTGTGCAATCTAAACAAGACTTTTAATAGTTTAGTTTCAAGTAATAAAGTGCCATTCATGTGTGTAATTTATTACTAAGTACATTAATATTTATAGGCAGAGCTGAAATTCTTCAGTCAACATTAGAGAATTTTCTCAGTCAAGAAATTCATCTTTGGACTAACTTATTTAGCAAGTGAGGAACTGTCTAATAGAAACCTTTTGCATGATTGCTGTAGGTCAAGCTAAGCAGATAGAATAATAAAATGATGTTGGGTTTTACTTAAGTTTCATCTCTTTTTAAACCTTTTGGCTCTGATGTCTGGCATAATGTTTTAAGCCAAATCCATGTGAGAATGTAATCCTTGGAATCATAAGATGCTATATTACTTAGAATTATCTTAACACACTGATTTTAAAATTCAGTGGTACAAATTCATTTGAGCTTTTTCTTCACTGTGGCTGGCATCAATTCAGCTGAATATTGTTTATTTGCTTTATAAAAAGTGCAGCTGTGATTTTTCTATATGGCTAAGAATATGGCAGTATGGAAATTTTCTTGCACTCCCTGTATGGGTTGCAGGGAACAGAATGGCTCCTGTGAGAATATAGTTCCTTCTGTTGACGTTGGTCAGCGTTGACTAAGCAAAGACGCAACATGAAAGACATTTGTTTCTGTGCCTTTAATGTGCTAGACAGCATAGAGGAACATGAGAAGGGTTTATTAATTTAAGGAATACAAATGACCATTAAGTGCACACATAAAATATTTCTGTACATTAATTAGATACCCGCAATTAAGTTTGAAGAAAAATATCAACACTTAGTAAAATCCA
The DNA here is from genome assembly GCA_032466535.1 of Forpus xanthops. Classification (NCBI taxonomy): domain Eukaryota; kingdom Metazoa; phylum Chordata; class Aves; order Psittaciformes; family Psittacidae; genus Forpus; species Forpus xanthops. Next base: position 29,851 of record JASSUY010012060.1, read on the forward strand.
TAAAACATTAGAGAAAGCATGTGCTGTGAATTAAAATAGTATTAAAATGGTTGTGATTTCAAAAATATAAAAAAAATGATGCATGATTCTGGAAGATGCTGAAGTTTGCTCTGTGCAAAACCAGAACAAATAAAGTTCCAGTGTTTGACATTATCAAAGTAACATCTCATGTTTCCCATTCAATTGCATTCTGTACACATAGTTGCTGCAATGTTCTTTTTCCAGCTTCACTTTGAGTCATTGCTGTGGCTGTGAATTTAACAATACTCATTATCAAAGATGTACTCTAAATCCCTGAGTCATAAATGCTGCAACATGATGAGAGTTTAAAAGTTATAACTGAATGTCCAAATAGCTACTGTATATAGCTGATAGGATACTGCTGGTAGGAATAGAAAGGAGTCTTTCCTTGTATGAGAACTCATGGTTTCCAAAGAGCTGATGGAAGTATGTACAGCTGTAGGGAACGATGGAAGCTTTGAAATAGGAAACATAAAACTCATGCACCACCAGGCATCTTAACCTTCCTTTATGTGTAATGTCTTAGTCTGTGTCTTTTTCTAAACATCTGGAATGAAGAGAGCTGACTCCACCCTACAGACAGACCATGTGGCTGCAGAATAAAGAAGGCAAGAGGGAAAATAAACCACATGGCCAAGTAAAATAAAGCAGAGCTTGTTGAACATTTAAAAGAAAACTCTCTTCAACATCTTATTCCAAATGTTGCAATATTCATATCTGATTTCAAATAAACAGACATTATTTATCTAATTTATAAGCTAGCTGAAAGACTATGAGCTTGTGCTCTTCGCAAAGGGATCTTCGAAGTTACACTGTTAAGTCTATTATACCTAAACCACACTTTGTCCATGGTATAGCCCTGTATTAGAATGAGTCCTCCTTCCATCCCACTGTCCTCTTGTCCTCATTCTTTTACTTTCAGAAATCATTTTATTAAGCCCAGACCTCAGTGGCTTAATGTGCTAAGGAAACGGACCTGGGGTCTAGAATATGTTATCTCTTTGCTCATTCGCATTATCCAGAAAATCAATTGAGACTCATTCAAGCCATGACATTTAGGAAGATCAGATTAACACTGTTCACTTGGTGGAGGCTGAAGGGTAGTATTTCCTGCAAGCAGCCTCATGGCACAGAGGAAAGCCTTGCGAATACAGTCTGTGGTAGTGCAGATAATCTGTGAGCAAGGGGATAGACATCTGAGGGGAACAACTATGTCATGTGGGGTGCTTGTGAATTAAGTTATAATGTAGTAGGGTACTTGGAATTTATCTGTATAAAATAAGCACCCCATCAGGTATGCATATGATAAATTATTTCGTATTCAAGAGGTACCCAGTCAACAGAGCTGTGTGGAAATCTGCAGAAATGTACCAGTAAAATCTTACAGTAAAGAATGAGATCTTTGAATATATATATATATCAAAAAAAAGTTTGCAGATTTCCAAGACTCAGATGCAATTCTTTATTAATTTCTCTAGGACTTTCCTACGAGGGAGAATGAAGAAACATAATGAGCAATGGGATGAAGGGGACAGTAGTTAAGTTTGGAGCTGCTCAGAAAATTATGATCGTGTGCTATGGACATGGCAGAGCTGGAAAACAGCAGGTCTGCACTCACATGCAGCCCTACAAAGGAGAATATGGAAGGATAGCTGACAGCAGGAGGGTCTGGACTGTGGAAGTTTTGTGTGGAGAGCACTGAACAGAGATGAAGTCAGAAGGCAGAGAAATCTGGTGAAGTTCAGAAAGGGGATGCATTTTATTCTTACGCATCTTATTCTTATGAGAACGAATTTGAAGGGAAATATTGAGAAGCAGGGTAAAAAATACATGATCAGATATGCTATTAGCAGGAAGGAAAAGTACTGTGAAAATAAAAAGACACAGCAGAAAGGTCATATACAGTAGCAAGCATTATATAAATATTTCTTAGAAGACACTTGATCTCAGTATGTTAAGCTAAACAATAACTTTTAAGGTAAAGAAAAGAAAAGAAAAGAAAAGAAAAGGAAAGGAAAGGAAAGGAAAGGAAAGGAAAGGAAAGAAAAGAAAAGAAAAGAAAAGAAAAGAAAAGAAAAGAAAAGAAAAGAAAAGAAAAGAAAAGAAAAGAAAAGAAAGAGAAATGTGAGGAGAAAGACTAGTGGGCTTAGAGGACAGGGGCCATCTCCTGCAGATTGCCCAGGGCAGTGCAGTGCTGAGGGCTGGCCCCAGGTACAAAGCTGCATTTGCATTAGATGGTGAGTTGTGAGGAAACAGATAATTATTTTAGCCTTTGGCTCTCGTATTCAAGAACTGTCATGTCTTCTGAAATGTGTTTACAGCTTTTGACACATCCTGTCATTGTAGGTCTTACAGTAATAGGGGTAATTCTGATCCAGGCCTTTGTTGCTAATGATAATGAAAGCCAATACATGGGCATCTTATCCAATCATCTTAATAATGGTCTGTACTGTGTAGTGATTTACAATAGCTTTGTGTAACATGGATTTTTTCCATAGCACTATTATAGTATTTTAATTATTATTGTTAGTATTATTTGAGCGATCTCTACTGATTCAGACATCAAGAAAACCTTAAATTTCTATATTGTTCACTTAGGCACCATGTTGTATTCCATTTTCCTTGACTTCCCAACATTATTTATCATTTCAATAAATGTCACTGATCCAAAAGCCATTGATCAGAACTTTCAGGTAAATTGATTGAGAGGGAGAAAAACTATAAAGCAAACCAAATGCACAGACTTCCTATAAATAAACACATCAAACTCTTTGATTTTAAATAAGCTTCTGTGCTGCTTCTTTTCATTTTAACAAGGTTTTACATGTTGGAACAACAAAGTCATTTGTCAAGTTTTCAAATAATGTTTAAGAAAGGACTAATGCTACTTATTTAAGCTAGGATCATTTTTCCATGGATATCTCTGTCTTGGTTTCTCGAATTCTTGCTATCTTTTTCAGACTGAGTGCTTACTGGTTGCAATAATGGACTTAAAAATGCTATATGCTTTTCCTCTTCTTATAATATATCCTGACACAGGAAAGGCCTAGGTTTCTGTTCTGGGAAAATGTCTTCTCACAATGTTCCTACACCTGCCTGTAACATCACAGGCCAAATGCTGTATGATCCTTTAGAATTACAAGCTGAGCTGCAGCACTTAAACTTTATTTGAAAAGCACTGAAATTGTTTTAAGTGAATATATAAAAGCAGGGGGAGGGCAACTAATCAGTATATTGTTATTTTGACACATGTGGTTGCCTTTTAGAAAATGCATTCATAATTTTCTGTTTGACGTGATCTCAGCATCCAGTAAAAAGCTGAGAATTTTTCATCCTACTGACAGGACTCCATTAATAAAACAACAATCTTTTGTGTGTAGTAATCTTTAATCTTATTTTGTCACACACTTCTCAGTAGCATTTCCACTCGTTTTACAGTATAATTTATGGCACTGAAACAACTCTGTGCCCCGAAAAAGGTCAGTCTGTCAAGGTTTACTTGTCTTTGAAGGAAAGTAATAGAGCATTATTTATGAAGCAAAGAATACGCTTCAATACTTTAATCAATCAGAAAGATACTTGCATTATTGTATCTTTTGCCAAAAAATACCACCAGCAAAGGATACATCAACCTTGCATTCTCTTTTATGTCACAAAAAGCCTTTTACCTTTTATGTCTCCTTCTCCTTTTGTGTTTACAGCAATATGAAAATAACAAGGCTGATGATATCTGATATTTGGGAACAATTTGTAAATTATGAGAATAGGTATTGATCTTATCTGAAGAGCAGAGAATCTTTGGAGAGATATCCACTATGCTCATCACAATCAATCCGTCTGATAAAATGTTGGGGGGGGGGTTGGGCCATGTGATGTAAAATAACATCTCTAGAGAGAAAACTAAGAAAGTTTAAGGGACTTAAGGATACGTCAAAGATGATAGGCACAAAGCATAACCACATTTGGCACCCATATGTTTTTAGATATTATCATAAGCACAAGTTAGAAAATGCAATGTAGGGAAACAAATTGGTAGTTCATTAGAAAAAAACAGTCACACTTTTTATTAGTCTCTGGAATAAGAATTTAATTTAAGTTTAGTAAGACAGCTTTATGTGAATTAAATGCCAATATATTATTTAAACTGCTCTGTTGATGTTTAACAAGTGCATAATAAGATACATATTATCTATTAGTTGTTAGATACTGGCAAGTATTTTTTGCCAATTAATCGCTATCTGTCATGAAACATCTATTACAACTGAGAAGAGTTACTTCTTGCTTAAGTCTCTACCCAGTGAAACCTGTTTCCTCCCCAGGAGCAGCTAACTCGTCACCTATCTCCATAAGGTACCTGGTTACTAGTTGAAGTCCTCTGCATTTTACTTTGGCTATACCATCAGCTTTACTCACAGAATTCTTCTTCTGAAAAGATGGACATTATCTCTCCTAAATCTCTGTTGCAACCATACAAGGTTGACAGAAACCTGAACTCTTCCTGAATCCTCATGATAAGCCAAAGCAAATTAGATGTTTGTACTACACATTAGCTCAGCTGGTGATCATAGTCCTCTTTTACACAAGCGCTTATAAGGGAACCCAGCTTCCTAAACCTTACGACCAGATCTGAAGTGGATTGAAAATATCTGCAACACCATTATCAAGATATCTCAGTATTTCTATATCTTAAGAAGATAATTAGAAGATAAAAGTCCATGCAGATACGTGGGCTAACATCTCTACCAACACACTTTCTGTTGTATTGGTACCAGAAAGAAAACACTGGCAAAGTGTGAAGACAGTGTTAATATTTCCTATTGATTTTTTTATGCTTTGTGGATATGTACATTCTCAAGGTGTGCAGATGGTCCTTTCAAAGTTAGTGGACACCTCCATCTCAGTTAAATCTAACAAACAAAATTTTAGGTGGCATGCTACCTAATTTGTATGAGACATTTCAGTATGATGTTTCTAGCTATCTTTCTCTAGTTGTTAAAGATTTGCCTATTTTGCTTCTAATAAAATAGTTCTTAAGATTTAGATACATGAGAAAGCATATTGTAACTTTGTAGGACATCTGATTGCAGATCTATTTGCAATAAGCAAGTGTATTGTCCTGCAAAGATGAATGTATGCCATGAACTTTGCTTTCTGCTAATGAATTAGCAAATGTGCAACATAAAAAAAAAGGGTAATGGTAATAATGATTGTCAAAGAAACATGGGACTGTACAGGGTGCATTAAATGGTGGCATAAATGCTTACTTTGTTGTGACTAGATAGTAGTTATGAAATATGAAATAAAAATCGTATTAAGTGCACTTTCAGTGCCCCAAAAACCTGTGTACCTGAACTGAATTAATACTAACAGTTACAGAACTACAAAGCAAGAGTATTTTATTTTGAAGTACAGCTTCTGTAGTAAGAGCTGATATGAATTATGATGAACTTTAGTAACCATGTAAAAGTGAGTCAATGTGGTGCTAAAAGAGTGACATAGCTGAGCACTCTTAGGGACAGATAAATCACAACAATATTGACTCGATCTCACAGTGGAGTTTGATATAAATAGATATGTGAAAGACTTTAAAATACTGGCTGTGACTGAACAGGACCTTGTAGATAAAGGTAAGCACGTGTCAAATTGGTTTGGTATAATGAGGGCCAAATTGTTCTGTGCTTTACAAGAGCAATCTCTAAAGCCATGTGTTAATGCACAGTGTTGCACTTCAGGTGCTAGTGTCATGGAGCTGAGATGTCATAGCCATCCCATGATCCAGTGGTCTGCTGTTCTTTCATCACAGTTTCTATAATTCCTCTGTAAACCAGAATGAAAAGCTTGCATGAATTTAAATCAGCCTTGAAACAAATCCCTGCAATATGACATCTGCTTTTCATATTCAAATTAAAAAAAAAAAGAAATAAAATGAATAAAATAAAATTAAAAAATAGGGAAAAGCAGTTGCACAGTTAAAAAATTCATGTTGAAAAAATTTTATAAAGACTTCCTTAAGTTTGCCTGCATATTTGTACATATCTTCTAACATGCCATTTAGATCTTGCAGAACACGTCTTTGTGAAGTGTTTCCAGACCTAATTTTCATGAACTATTTCCATTTATTTCCAATTCCAGACTCCTTTTGCATTTTAAGATCTGGTCTGTAGATGTAGTTCAGATCAAAACTGTGTTAAACCATTTTCGTTACAACTTTTATCCTTCCTGTCCGCCTCTTTTCTATTATGTACTGGGCAGAATTTTTCTAAGTAAAACCAGACATTTCAAGAGGGGAAATTATTACCCTCTGCAAAGGTGTGTTACATTTTTTCTTCAATTCTGCTTTGTGTATAAGAAAAATATAGTAGGAGAATAAGAAAAAGAAATAAAAGTATGAATGACACAAGCAAGGGCTGCATTCTGTGTGATAAAGATAGCAACAAGAAAGGGTCTGTTGGTTTATACTGTTTCCCATTCTTGATACAATCATTGTCTCAAGAACAGATTCATATTCTGCATCATTTTCTGTTACCTTTATAGTCTTTCTTACGAGAATGAGGAATGAAAATTTTAATGCCTCATATATTCTGTGAATTACTGTAGGCGAGTATGCTGTACTACTTTGATCTTTCCTATATTCCGTGGTTTGACTGGGTCGTGATGTGAATGGAAAGCAGCACAAAACAAATCACTTTCTGAGAGAACAATTGCAATGCGAATAGGTGCAGAAAGAAAAAGGTACCAGTTCAGCCCATTCCATTATGCAGTAGATTGGGTAGAAACAGAGTTCTAATATCTGCTTTTAGAGGTACAAAAGATTATCTCAATTTTTGGGTTAACCAACCTATCAATTCCTAGAAAAAATTTTGACTAGGTGTTCATAATCAGAATATAACTGTCTAGACTTAGATTCAGCTTTGCTTTATTAAAGTTCAGCAGTGCTGTAGTGCAGAAGGAACAGGAAGATGAAGAGAGACATAAAGGAAATTAAAAGATTAAAAAGAAAATAAAACAGTTGGAGAATTAAGCATGTCTTAGCTACCTTAAAAATTCTGTATCATTTTTGTAGTCATAACTGGAAAATAACAAAGCAGGAGGAAATACAGGGGAAAAGACTGAGGCAAAGGAGAAGTCTGGGAGCCCTTGGGAAGAACTACCCCAATACTGTTGCCTGTACTGCAGAGGTTTTTCCCCCACCAAGTAGTGATGCTGTCCCTACCTGCCCCATGCCCTGTGCTCCCTCTACCACCAGAGCACTAGAGTCAGAAATTGTAAGGTCTGACAGCTTGTGCCTGTGGTGGGGAACAGCATCAATAGCAAACACCACAAACACCCGACTTCTCCTTTCCTCTTTCAAGGACCCTTTGTTCAGTCAGCCCTGATTTTTACACGTGGCACGGGGTTTTGTTCCAAGCAAATGTACCAACATACACCATATTTGAGAAACTGCATGGACAGTATTTTGCATTGGAGAAGACCTACTGTGAAATAGTGGTTCATGTTTGCTTGAGTCAATGAACAAAGGAAAGAGGGAAAAGAAGACAAGGAATCATAAATGGCTTGCTGCTACTAACCATATTCATATTTAGAACCAGCCATTATTGAATAGGGAAGAAGTAATACACTGTATTGTATAAGAGATATAAAGCAAGCTTTTCCCTGGATCTGAAACCAGCAGATGGGTGTGCCAGCTTTTAAGATGTAACACTTTACTTTCAACATTTTTATGTCCATCCTCTGTCACATCCCTGTACTTACACTCCATATCTCTGTGTACTCATTTCCCTATTCAATAGTATTTGCATAAATACATTTTAAAGAGAAAAATTTTACGTCTATATTCTTATATCTTAATCTATAACATATGAAAGTGCTGAAAAAAATTTAGCTTTTTTAAATGCTCATATAACAACTTAGATTTTGATATATAATGAGATAAAAATTGTGACATTATTCAGAATATAACTCTTAAATGTGATATACAATTATTTTACATGGCTATCTTGTATGCATTCTCATATGTTTGTTAATTACAATAAGATCTCTCTCCCTCTCCAAGAGCAAATTCTAAGCTACCTCACCTCCCGTGAAACACGTCATGTTTGACTCCTCTCTTCTCTTTTCACTCCTGCACATATACTTTAATAGTGAAGAGAATGAGCGCTGTATCAGACACAAAAGAGATTATTTCTTCAGGATGCTGAATGCATACAACAAATACTAGTGGTTCTTTATTTCCAGACTGAAAGCAAATGTCTGTATTAAAGTAATGGATTGCAGACAGCATAATGTGCTGCAACAAAGCCATGGTTGTTTGTATAACATTCCTAACACCTTTACATTCTTTACCATGACTGTTGCTAAAATCTTTGAATACTAGAAACTTCTCCATTCTGTCTTGCCTATGATACAGTTTGCTGCATTTTAGACTTTATAATGACCTGTCTATATTACTAGTCACGTAGAAAAATCTTTACTAATCCTGACTCAGGCACCATGGCCAAGCAGTGCATTACATCCCACACCCACAGTGTGTCTGGGTCATTCTGTACAAATGACACAAAGGGGCTTTTGCTGTAGGTGTAGGACTGCTGCCATGCTGAATCTGATATGTGCAACAGATCTTTCAATACAAACCAAATGATATCTTCCTGATACTGTGTTATCTACATACCTTGAAATGTTCACATTTGTTCCACTTTCCTTTCAAAGATTCCTCTCTTGTTGCCTTGCCCCATCTTTGACTTTTTGCTTTCTCATGTCTTATTCTGCAGCCTGTTTCCTAGTTACCATTAGCGTAAGCTTTTCAGTTTATATTTTCAAAAAAACCCACAGAAATTTATCTGAAAAAAAAGATAAACTTGGTAAACCTTTGGCCAAAAAGTTTTTTGGCAAGATTAAAAGTAGACACATTTTCACTTCTTTATTTAGTTATGGATGTATGAGCCCAGAGATATTTTAGATTTTTGCTTAAAATTTCCCACCTTGTTTCAATGTTTGCATTTTCAGTGCTTTCATTTCAATTTCTGACTTCAGTATTTTATTCTGAGGTAGGATTTTTCCTTTTTTCTTATTTTAATTTCTCTTTGGGTCATTACAGTACTGTTCCTTTAGTTTCCACTTTTATTTTGACTCCGTTTGGGATATTTCCACTACTCTCGTGCTTCCCTATTTTTATTTACTTTTCGTTCAGAAGAGTATGCGTTATTTAAAATTGCTTCAGTGTAGCCACTTGAAGTCACTCTTGAAGGCAGTCTATCCTCATGAGGAAAAGTCTGTTAATTTGCCTGTTTGAAGATGTGCCTGGCTGCAGCTCCAAATCATAGCAAAGATCATGTTTGGTGGGAGCAATGTAGGAAGTGAAAGTACTTAAAGGGGTTCTCATGGCATAGCAGACAGGTATTATTTTTCTGTTACCTCAGCTGCAGTGCTGGACTGACATTTCACACTGTTTGCAAGACCAAAATTATGCATTTAATTTGCCTTCCTACTCCAAAACTTGCCTTTTCCCTTCTGCCCTGGAAAAGGCACAGTAAAGCAGTAAAGCAGCAGCACCCCTAAAAGGCATTTTTTTAGCCCGATGCCAGTACCAGCAAGATGTCAAGACCTTGCTTTTTCAACCACAGCCTGGCTTACAACAGTAATCCTGAAAACAGGCAGCATGAGGTCGGGCAGCAGCAGCCTTATTTCATGGCCAGGCTTGCAGGGGATCTCTAGTGGAAACTGGTTTAGAAATACTCCACTAGGAAGTTTTCAGGGCAAGATCTGGAAAAGAGAGGTGCGCTAAACGCAGAACATTAAGAGGAAAGGGGTGCGTGTGTGTGTGATACAGCTGGCTGGGTGCAGGAGACCACTTTCAAGAGGGAGAAAATAGTTAAAAGAGAGTTCAGTGATCCTCATAAATCACCATCCACCACCAACTGCAGTGATGGTTTAAAGAGGCATCGCACAGCTATGGTCTAGGCTACCCAACCATTGAACTTCTATTGGGTGTGCTTTTTTTTTGGAAAGGGCACTTCTGATGATCTGTAAGCACACTGGAAAAAATGTCATGATCTTTATCTCAAAGAAACCTGTTTTGCAAAATGAAATCTGCTAAGGAACCAGGTAGTGCTCTCATGGTGTATTTGACTTTACCACCATCTTTGCGGTTTTTCATAACTATGAATGTTGGGAACAAATGTGTATCGTACATGAGTTCTCTAAATGAAGTTAGTGAGGATTTGTGATCTGTTGTCTGGATAGAAGAGATATGTTAAAATACATGAAAGGCAATGCCAGAGCAAACGTTGTAAAAAATTAGATCAGGAGAAAAACCAAAGATGCACTGAGTTTTTTCAAAGGCCAGTAGGGACTGCACCAATTCTCTCCCGCATTCAAACTAAGCCAAATAACTCAATGGAACCTTTTCAGAACAAGCAAAAAAAGATTGTTGCAAGCATCCTACATACAGCTGGAAGCAAAGGCCACTGAAGCCAACGTGATTCTGACTCCAAGCCTTCTTCACATGTGGTGCTCCTGCTTCACATGTTCTGCCACTGAAGCATAAGTTGGTGAAGTCTGGACTCCCCCATTTTGCTATATCTCTCTGATAGCACTGGAAGCACAGTACACAGCCTGAATTGCAGTGGAAGTAAAAGAGCGCTGCTGAGCCTCATGCATGTAACGTACCATAGCATTACAGAATGTTAATTAGTCCCTCCTATTAACGATGCCATTTAGCCAAACCTGCCTGCTGCAGTGCTGCTGCTATACTTTTTCCAGCACTGGAGATGGCTCATTTAGTACTAGATTTTGGATCCTAGTGCTGTGTTGGGTTGCAGCATACTTATGATCTCAGTCTATTAGAAAGAACATTAGACGATGGAAAACAAATGAGTGGTGGGATAGAAAGCAGTGGCAGCTAAAAAACTTTACCAGGTCTCCTCAGCAGAGTTGTACTTTATCACACCTGACCAAGGGCAACGAGTCCTATTGCCTTCCCCCTTTAGAAAAAGAGCAGTCACTGAGACAATGGGATGTTGCTACTATGTATGGGTGCACTGTGAGCCGCTGCAAAAGGCTCAGACATAGCAGTATGCTGTCTGCTGGACAAGAGGGGGACTCATTCCCTGCTTTTCTGTGCCTCTTCATCTCACCTCTAAGATATATTACACTTTATTGCTGTAATATAATAATTATAAAATAAGACATCTGAATCAAGAAATCATTTCAATATATGAAAAACAGTTAGGAAAGGGCCTTTTTGGTTTTATCAAAAAATCCCAAATTTTGATTCTTCACCTGTATCTTATTATAACAACATTACCTTTGTGAGATAAATATTTTTATTCCTGGTAGCATATTTTTCCCAAGCATCCTGGAATCATTCATTTATCAAATGCAATACAGTTATTGCATTTTAATAACATCACTTTAAGAACTTAATTTGCAAGTGCTTTTGCACCCTATAATTTAGTCATATAAGGAGTATGCTTGAAATCAACAATACTAGCCTTGTAAGTGTTGTTTGAGTTGAACCACAACATCAGACCTGGTGATTTTATCTCAGACATGTATAGCATTCACAGTATAAGAGTATTTGAATTAGTCTACAAGCTGATCAGGGCAGGATACATATCTTTGTCTACATTTGCAGAGTGTGAACAGACAGTTGGCTCCTGATAAATAATACAATACAATTACCTAACTATATGATGCAGAAATTTGCAAGGAAATGAAATTTCAGGTTGCCTGTAGACAAATGCTCACAAAACACATTTCAAGAAATGAAAGGTAGAGGACAAGAGAAACAATTGCTTTACTTTGGCAAATCCTGAGGTTAGAGGTTCAAGGATGGGCATTGTCAAATTAATTCCATTTAGTTAGCATGGCATTAAAATGAACTGTGAAGATTTCTAGGGATTAATATTAAAGAAATGGAAATCTTCCTCTTCTTTTAATAAAATGAGATAAAAACTTTTCAGGTTTGTACCGTTCCCTTTTGCTTGAGATAAGAATTCTGCTTTACAGGCTGTCTGTAATCAAGATGGTGTGACCTTTGCTGGGTTAATATCTCCTTCTTTTACTAACTAATCTTCTCTAATAGCAAAGGAAGATATTTTGGGGTATAAAAGAACAGTCTGGGTATTGGAACTGGTCATAAGGAAGAGTAAAGTCATTATGGGAGGATATATAGAGGTGTTAGCATCTTAAACATTAATTTATAATCATGGCATGCCAAAGGCTTTTTTTTCTTTGCAGTGATATGTTTTTCACTTTATTATTTCTTTGCTAGACAAACTGCAATACATTTATGTAAAATTTACACAGAAACCTACCAAAAAAAAAAAAACATACACTGAAACCAGCTCATAGGTATATAAAAAATACATGTATGAGGGGCTGTTGCCTGCCCCTCATGTCCCAGGAAAGGATTCAACCTAAGAGAAAATTACACATTTTAGGTGTTACTGTTTTTTCAGCATTTTCATGGAGAATAACCAAATTCCTGCTGGAAATTAAAAGATGTCTTTATGCTAAAAGCACAGAGCAGCCTATTTATCCCAGAAATACTGCTTCACTCACTTTTTGAATTTATAAAGCTATTTAAAACTTGTCGCTAGTTTTATATTTTTAACCATATTCCCTAGAAATCTTCTGTTCAGGGAGTTCTACTTTTCTGCCATAAATATCTATGTAGGATGTCATGGAATTAAGTTAGATTTCTGTTTTATTTTATCTTGAACATTTTTCTACTTATAAAGGTTTGCTATTTTTCCAATCTCAGAATCCTTAGAGACATTAAGGGTTTGGATAGATTTCATCCATCTGACTCTCTATGTTTCTCTTCAGACAGTAAAATCAACAGTTTCTTCTGATAAGGTCAGAATTAGACAGCTTCTACACGTCTGCTATGCTATCTACTCTCGAAGAGGGACAGAGACCAGAGTGGCCTACAAAACTGGGGCAAAAGGAAGATATGTAATCCAAATCATCATGTAAGAAGGGGAAATGGCTAGCATAGTTAGTGCTATAACCAAATGTTGCCATAACAATGTTAGCTACCATCACAGATATTCAATACAACTAGCCATTGTGAATTCTATGCAAGATGACAGGTTAACTTGCACTAAGCATCAACACATCCATGACTTCCCAGACAGTTATCAGCAGTGCAGAAGTTTACCCTCAAAGCACTGGAGAACCTACCTTATTTTAAACACGAGGAGAAAATGGATTTTTGCAAGGAAATGGGTAAGTCAGTTTAGCATTTTCATAGATTTATTCATAGATTCATAGCATATGAGGCCAGAAAAAACTATTAGATAATCTAGTCTGACCTCTTATAAATCATAGGTCATTAAGTTTCATTCAGCTTCCCCTGTATCAGGCCAAACAATTTTGTGTTGTGCTAAAATAGCTTTCTTGCTCAAGTGAGATTTTTATTCGAACACATGCAAAGACATAAAAGCCACCATTTCTCTTAAGGTTTGGTTCTAATGATTTATGATGTTCTTAAAGAAGCACTGATGCTTTATTTTTAATTACAATTTTACTCCCCTTATACTTTGAACCATTTTGTTCCTGTTAAGCCTTTCTCTGTAATTAGATTTAATTATGTATTAATATCTACCAGTTTCTCCCCAGTACTGGGGTCTAAAAGGAAGATCTTTGAACTCTGTCTTTATTAAAATGAATAAACCAGATTATTTAAGTGTCTCACTATGAGGTATCTTCTTGGGACCTATATTTTCGTATTCCAGTTTTCTCTCTCCAATTTCCGTCATTTTCTGAAGTGTGGAATTAAGGATTAGTTTCCTATTAACCTCACCAGAACTGTAGACCAGGCTGTCACTGGACAACTTGCAATTGCTTTTCCCATTATTTATCCCCAAATTATAAGCAGCCTTTTCTATTATCTTACTACATGCAAAATCATACACTGTATTATCACAGCTTTCTATATCTTTTTCTACACATAAATCTGTCTATATGTTTGTCTGTCCTCTGGTTTCTCACCAATCTTCATTTTCCTTGTCTCTGAATGTATAACTTTGTGCTTAGACGTATTAAAGCCACACATTTTTGACTTGTGCATCCAATATGTGTGTGAGCCCAAGCTCTACATACATAACAGGTTCTAGGAGCAAAAGCAAAGCTAAATAAAGCCACAAAAGATCACATGTCAACTGCTGTATGTAATAAATATTATCAATATAGCAACAAATATATTAAAGAATCCTAAGTTAACCAGTAATGCTTTTACAGAAGCAGAGCATCTGCATGGTAAGGGTTTTTTTTTGGGGGGGGAGTAAGTAGGGTTTACAGGGGTGGTTTCTGTGAGAAGCTTTCCACATGCTATCCAAGGTGAGGTAGGGCCTTGGTGTAGTAGCACCTTGGTGGTAACATATTTAAGAATTGGGGGAAAAATGCTGCATAACTGTAGCCAGAAAGAGGATTGAGACTGTGTAAAACAGCCCTGCAGACACCAAAGTCAGTGAAGAAGGAGAGGGAGGAGGTGTCCCAGAGCAGAGATTCCTCTGCAGCCCATGGTGCAGCTCATGGTTAGGCAGGCTGTCCCCTGCAGCCTATGGAGGTCCATGGTGGAACAGATCTCTGCCTGCAGCTCATGGAGGTCCCCACGCCAGAGCAGGGAGATACCCGAAGAAGAAGACTGTGAGCCTGTGGGAAGCCTGCACCGGAGCAGGGTCCTGGCAGGACCTGTGGCCCTGTGGAGAGAGGAGCCCACACTGGAGTGGGTTTGCTGAAGGAGTTGTGACCCTACAGAAGACTCACGCTGGAGCAGTCTGTTCCTGAAGGGCTGCACCCAATGGAAGGCACCCACGTTGGAGCAGTCTGTGAAGAACTAAAGCCCATGGGAAAGACTCATATTGGAGAAGTTCATGGAAGACTTACTCGTGTGGGAGGGACCCTATGCTGGAAGAGAGGAAGCGTGTGAGCAGTCTTCCTCCTGAGGAGGAAGGAGCAGCAGAGGCAATGTGTGATGAACTGACCACAACTCCCATTCCTCATCCCCCTCCTCAGCTTGTGGGGAGGAGATAGAAAAATCAGGAGTGAGCTGAGCCCTAGAAAGAAGGAGGTTGTTTTGGTTTTTGGTTTTTTTTTTTTTTTTGGGGGTTTTTTTTTGTTTTTTTTTTTTATTAAGATTTGGTTTATTTCTCCCTCTACCCTGATTTGATCAGTGATAAATTAAATTTAATTAATTTCCCCAAGTCTGTTTTGCCTATGACAGTAACTGGTGAGTGATCTCTCCCAGTCCTTATCTTGACCCAAGAGTCTTTCATTGTTTTCTCTCCCCTGTTCAGCTGAGGAGGGGAGTGATAGAGTGGCTTTGGTAGACTCATCCACAGCAGCCTCATACCAGATCAAATAGAAAACCGGCATCTAAACGCACCTTCAAGTACATGCAGATTACTGGGGTCTTGGTTGAAGTTCATCTGATCCAGGCAGTGCTGGTTTCCTTTTTGTGAAAGTCTAAGACTCAAAAAGATGGCATATGATGTCATAGCATGATGCAGAGGTGAAATGTGCTTGGGATGCACAGTCAGCCCAGGAGCTTGAAAAGATGGTTAGATCTTCAATTCTGGACATTTATAACGTCATCCAAAGACTTAGAATATCTATGCTAGCCGTGCATGCCTTGCTATGTCTGTGATTGCTCCTTCTGTAAGTACTTTTTCAATTAGCATTTTGCAGTTATTCACCAAAGTTAAATCTGTATGATATGGATAGACTGGTTTCTTAGCCAACTTTATTTCTAGCTCTGCTTGTTGGCTTGAGAAATATCCAGCTCAGATCACATTTATATCGTCTTTGTCGCTGTATCAACATTTCTTTCATATCACAAGGCTGCTAATTTTACATACTGAGTATTTCAGGATTGTTGTCCTTCTAAGAACTGATAAAAGTGCTAAAAAAGAAAATCAGTCCTGAGATAACTAGAGAGTCAGCTTTAAAAAAAAGGGAAACTTTGAGGACCACAATAAATAGCTCTAAAATTTAGTGAAATTTTAATTTTTTGAATTATTATCCAAATGTCCTACAAGAGTATTCTCCATCTTCCTCTTCACTAAGGTGTCACTTTCTGCATTTTCTTATTCTCTTACTCATCTTTTGACAATATGCTTTATCTCGTTCTTTCTTCCTCATGAGAGTCTTTGTTGTCATCTGCTCTGTCTTTTCTTCTAAAGATATCCTCTTAATTCATTTTCCTCTTGCAATTAAACAACTGACTCTCTTGGTTCTGAAATACTGCACTCGTTTGTTTGCTTTTATGGACATATTGAAAAATGCCTAAGGATAAAGAATGATAACTTATCTCCATTGCAGGGAAATGATAATTCTTTCAAGACTGGAAGCAGATTCTACCATATATCTGATTTTTAACATCTTTTTACTTATAAAACATCTTTAGCATTACATTTTTTAGTTTTACATTTTTAGAATTCTTCCATTCCCTTTTTATGTTATCGAGAAATCAAGAAAGTTGAGTGGTTTATGGATATGAGAAGCTTTTAAAATCTCCATTGAACTCCTTGAACAAAATTACCCAATGCTTCTTTGTGTCCTAAGCAGTCAAAACAAATCATCTGGCTGAACTTTTAAAATCTGAAACAAAAGAAGATGTGAATATTGTCTTGTAAGTGTGCCTTTAACGTGGGACCTCAACTGCTTCTGAGGTGCTAAACCAATGAATTATGTTCCAAAACCAGTGACTGTTTAGGAAAGCTGTATAATAGTAATGTCAACCTAACTGAGCTAAAGAACAAGAGTCACCACAGATACCCCACGTTTCACTCTACAAGGTTTCCTTTGGTATGGATCATTTTCCCTTGCAGCTGCTTGATAGCATGGCCATTGGAGTCAGCTGTGATTTTGGCACTCCTTTGCTGAAATGACTGCTGAGCAGAGACTATCTCCACTAACCATGACATTGGTGCTTGTGGCCTCACTTACACATGGTCTTCTGAGAAGTGCAGTGTTTGTGCTGTGCTCTCCTCAGTGGTGAGTTTCACTAAGCTCAGCCACTGGAGGTCACGACCACCACTGTCTTGAAGATAAGCTGAATAGTTCATCCTACATCAAGATGTTAGTTGTGTGGATTTTCAGAGGTATTGATGCCATAGTAATTACATTGTTATAAATGTGTTATAGCTCAGAAGGCGGCCTTGAAATGAGACTGAAATTAACTGTGTCATACATACATTAGGGGGATCTAAACATGTAACAAGATATAGGCACAAAGGGAGCTTTAAATAATGCAAAAGGCACTAGATTTCAGTATTGTGTTGAGTGAAATGGAAGAAAAGGTGTTAAATCTTGTCTTGGAACCTTTATTCCCAGCTTGTCTATTGCCAAA
Source organism: Forpus xanthops (assembly GCA_032466535.1). Taxonomy (NCBI): domain Eukaryota; kingdom Metazoa; phylum Chordata; class Aves; order Psittaciformes; family Psittacidae; genus Forpus; species Forpus xanthops. Next base: position 47,228 of record JASSUY010012060.1, read on the forward strand.
GTTTACCCAATGAGATGACTTTCTCAAAGCCCTTTATGTATTGTAATAAACTGTTTCTGCTGCTATCTGACTGCTGGAGCTCAGATAGGAATGAGACTGCCCAGTAAATGCATTAGACTTTGAATGTGCTGTCAACCTTCACTCCATCCTGCAGAGAAATTTCATGATTTTTTTTCTTGTTGTTTCATTGTAGCTATTGTATATGGGATCAGCCAGGTTTTTTATTTTGCCCAGCAATAGCTCTAGGACTATTGGATTGTTTTCTTTCCTATTAGAAAACAGCAGCCATAATGTTTGTCTTCATGTTACTATTTTAATATTTTTTTTTAATATATCTTTAAATGTACCACCCATATAACTCAATTACCTTTTAATTTAGGAAATTCTACTGCAGCTCAAAGGAGAGAAAAATCATCATCACACAGTCTTTTATTAAAAGAAAACAAACAACTGGACTATATGAAATATAATCAACCATACTACTAAAAATAAAAATGACTACTTTTGGATTTTAAAGGATCTTATAATTCTGCATGAAAATGATTTAAAGTAGTTTTAATAAATATTTTGCCAGTGTGGGTAGGTATAACTTTGCTTGTCAGCACATCTGTATTTTTCTCTCATCTAATAAACTAGCTAGGACAGTGCAGCAAAGGAACATTACAATATTAACAATGTTGCTGGAAAGCTCTGTGCTTTGGAATGAATTAACTTTCACTGCACTGCAGAACATACAAAGTGAAATTGGCTCAGCTCAGACTAGTAAGTTTAACCCCTTAGAAGCTGCTAAGCTCTGCTTATGTCTTTATTGGTTTTGAGCAACCCTGGCATGGGAATCATGAAGGTAGCTGATCTGGCAAATTTGGAAAAGCAACTGCCTAGGAAAAATCTGAGGAAAGATTTATATTTTATGCAACAAAAGAAATATTGCAACTTTGCACTCCATGGAATGTGCAAGAGACAATCGTCCGGTTCCAGAAATACTAGGAGTTAATGTCATGGGAGTAGAACTGAGACATGTATCATTATCTGAATATTCATTGACAATGCCAGAAAGAATAATTCTCTTCTGGGTTTGCACCCAGGTTTTGATTTTTGTCCTCTTAAAAATTTATCAGCTAAATAACTGAAGAATGATTCATTGAAAATCTGAGAGCTGATCAGCACTTGGCCCCTTCTGCATCGATCCATACAGAAAGGTTCATTGGAAAGCTTTGATCATCCCACTGACTTCCAAGGGATCTTCTTAGGCCCTTTTCCTTTTGGGGTGAGAATACTGTGTGGGGCAACTGCTTTTGTGATCTAGCCAGGAAAGCATGAATGGGGATCACTTAGTGTTTTTTCCTCAGGTCATAAACTAGATGATAATCTAATTTACCAGAATGAAGTCAGTTTAGAGATCTGAAAGAGAAACATTCTGCATACTAGATTTTCCTCCTTTAAAAAAAAAATAAAATAAAAAGATCAAGACTATCTTTTCAGTAAAACAAATAAAATTTATTTGAATTATTCTTCTTCTGCCTCTATCATGGAAGGTAGTAACTGGGGGGTTTGGAAGGCTGAGGAGTCATAATTTTACACAATATCTGTTTTATGCATTTCCCAGTTGTTGTTTAAGGCCCTCGCTCACTCCCCCCTCTTTCTTCCCACAGTCCCGGGGAGATGGGGAGGAGAATCGAAGGAATGCAACTCCCACAGGTTGAGATAAGAACAGTTTAGTAACTAAGGTACAACACAAATCACCACTGCTACCACCACCAACAACGACAAGAGAAATACAAGGAAAGAGAACACAACTGCTCACCACCCAACACCAAGCCTGCCTACACATTGCACCCCTACCCTTCCAGGTCTCTGCTCCCTGTTTTTAAATCCTGGGCATGATGTGCTGTGGTATGGAATACCTCTTTGGTCACTTTGGGTCAGGTGTCCTGTCTCTTCTTCCCCCTGGCCTCCTCCCTGCTTCCTCTCCTCCCTGGCAGAGCATGAGGCTTAGAAAGTCCTTGGCCAGCCTAAACATTACCAAGCAGTAACTGAAGACACTGGTGTTATCAGCGCTGTTCCCAGGCCCCAAATCAAAACCACAGCACTGCACCAGCTACCAAGAAGGAGAAAAATGACTGCTGCTGCTGAATCTATGACACTAGTCAAAAACTGTCAGTTGACATTTTTTTTCCTCCCTACTGAGTTACCTCAGATGGGTTAATTTTCTTCTTTGTGTTTTATGCTATTAATTTTCTCCACTTTTAAACTATTTCAAATAGCATGAGAGATCTGGAAATGGTGATAGCTCTGTTACTGCTGAGTGTCTGCTCATTCTTAAAGTTTGTTCTACCGTGTTTTTCAGATTTTCTAATCTGCGTTTTTTTTTTATTTCAAATACTCATAGCAGCATACATATTTTTTAATGTGATGCTGTCATGGTTTGAGGCCCTCAAACAGTTCTGCTCACTCACTCCCCCCTCTTTCTTCCTCAGTCAGATGGGATGGGGAGGAGAATCAAAAGAATGCAGCTCCCACAGGTTGAGATAAGAACAGTTTAGTAAATAAGGTATAACATAAATCACTACTGCTACCACCAATAATAATA